>CAUYPK010010538.1:0-35262 GCA_963574355.1 Loris lydekkerianus
GGACAAACTGCAACAAAAAAATAGCTGGGTGTTGTGGCGGGCGCCCGTAGTCCCAGCTACTCGGAGGCTGAGGCAAGAGAATCGCTTAAGCCCAGGAGCTGGAGGTTGCTGTGAGCTGTGTGATGCCACGGCACTCTACCAAAGGGCCATAAAGTGAGACTGTCTCTATTAAAAAAAAAAAAAAAAACAAAAATACAAAAACTCTAGCATAACCAAAATGATCATATATACTTGAGGGTACAAAGAAGCAGGTTACATTGATTACATTTGTTAGGTACAGTCCCTCTTATAATTGTGTCCCACCTCCATAAAGTAGTTTAACAAAACTCTGTTATACTTTTCAAGATTCTGTGGTTAAGGATTGAGAGAATACATATTGAAGTCATAAGATCTAGGGATTAGATCTTTGTCATAATTTTATCACTTTTAGAAAATCATTTACCTAAGTTTTGTCTTCTGTAAAATGGGACTAATAGTAATTACATCTAGCTGACCAGATTATATAATTGGATGTAAAGGTATATGTGAATTATAGTTAACAAGTACTACTTTGTCTTAAAATAAAGAAGTTAGTATGCATGTATAGTATACCAAAAGTATTATATAAATTTATTATTATACTCTTTCATATTTCTAATTCTAACACATCTGCCTATACTAATTAAATTCCTTCCGGTAATATTTTCCATCAGTTTTTTAAATATTCTATAAGTCCATGACAAATATTTAAATCCTCTTCCAGCAAGTGCTTATAATAAATTCTTTATTTAGCCATTACCAATATCATTGTTTGTCTGCAAAATAAAATTGCCTTCTATAAGTCTTTATTATGTGTAACTAAAATGTTGCCTTGATCCCACTTGTTTGAGAGTTTGGGGAGAGAGATTCGATCTATTTATATCTGGTCCATGTGAATTAATATTATTCTACCTGAAAAATTAATCTGGTTACTTTTACCTGCTTCGTCTGCATCTGTAAAAGGTTCCAAATATTAGCTGTAGTATCTGGCATTTGACTCAACTTACTCTATAATTTTATCATTTTATTCTTCCTTTTCTGATGCAAAATCACCTTTCAGCACCTTTTACCGTAATTTAAGATCCTATTAAAACCTGTTTGCATGGTGAGATTGGCCTTCCTTAGCCTCCAGAGGTTCTACAAAACCTCATTCATTCATTAATAAATATTTGTTAAACATTAATTGTATGTCAAGCACTGATCTAAATATTTAAGGAGATTTATAAATGAGATAGGTGGATTGCTGTCATTGTTCAGGTTATATTCCAAAACATCTCTATTTGATTACACATTTGATAGTTATTGTTGTCCTTCTTACCAAGGTTAATTTTGATGCTATAATTGTATTGCCTATTGCTTTTCCTGAGCTACTCACAAGGAAGTGGCAGCGTACACTTATTACTATGTAACAACTCTTGAAGCCATAGGAGATTCCAAAATATTACCAGCTGCAACCCCTATGGCTCAACAATTTCTTATAAAAAAGGAATCCTTTTCTTAAGCAATATTTATTACTTTAAGAAGGAAATCTCAACATAGTAGGGAATGAAGTGTATAGTGATGACCTTCTACTACTCCCACCTTCTGACTCATTGGTACTGGGTGGTGCCTGTGGCTCAAAGGAGTAGGGCACCAGCCCCATATACTGGAGGTGGCAGATTCAAACCTGGCCCCGGCCAAAAACTGCAAAATAATAAAAAAAAAAAAAAACCCTCATTGGTATTAGTGTACTAGTAAATGAGGATTTGAGTGGTATCAAAAGTAGTCTTTATGGGGAGCCAGAACCACTCCTTCTTGGCCTTAGACGTGAGTTGTAATAATAGCCTATTGGCATAGAATTGCTTGGCTATTTATGTGCTTCCCCCCCCCCCCTTTTATGGCATTCATGCCCGACATTGTTTACAGAGTTTTTTAGACATGTCAGGACAGAGTTTAAGCTCTACCTCATATTGCACTCCAAGTACTAGGTAATTTAGAAAAGTTAAGATACCAGTGCCAAAATATCTCTTAAGAGTTACATCCTCTAGGAACTGAAAGCCTGAACTTGGCACCTGCCAATTTCCAACATTATATAGTGTAAAACATATGGGCACACATTGATGAAAAAACAGGATATTGGTAATTTAATACTTGTGTTAACTACCTATTGCTTTATAAAACATTGCTTCAAAGTATGATGATTCAAAACAGTAATTAACATCTATTAATCTCTGATAGTTTCCGCAGTTCAAAAACTTTGGAGCAGCCTACTTGGGTAGCTGATGGCTCAGTGTCTCTAATGCGTCTGCCTAAAGTCATCTGGAGATTTGACTGAGAGTAAAGAATCTTCTTCCAAGTTGTCATAGTCATAGCACCACGTCTATTGGCAGGAGGCCAGTCCTTGGCATGTGGACTACTTCATCTTGTTTCTTGAGTGACTTCATGAGATGGCAACTGGCTTCTGTCAAAGAAAATAATTCAAGGTGCAATACTTTTTTTTCTTTTACCTAGCTTTGGCAGTCATGCACCATCTTGTCCTTAATTCCCTACAGCTTACATACACTTCTTTTCAGTATGAGAAGATGCTATTTAAGAGTATAAGTCATAAGAAGTGAAAAGCACTAGTGTCTTCTTTATTTTTTACTTTTTTTATTTTATTTTTTACACAGAGTCTCTGCTGCCTGGGTAGAATATCCTGGTGACATCATCATAGCTCATAGAAACCCCCATCTCTTAGACTCAGGCAATCTTCTTGCCTCAGCCTCTGCAGTATCTGGGACTACAGGTACCTGACATGATGCCAAGCTAGATTTTTCTATACTTAGTAGTGATGGGGTCTTTCTCAGACTGGTCTAGAACTCCTGAGCTCAACCAATTCACCTACTTCAGCCTCCCAGGGTGCTAAGATTACATTTGTGAGCCACCATGCCCGGCCACTGATATTTACTTTGTTAAGCTGGTTGCCTCGATGGTGATATCATTTTTCACACTACTGCCACCATTGACAATAAGGTTTTCAAAACATATCATTACTTACATTGTCAACAAAGGGTTTTGGTCAAATGAGATAAGCTATTAGTCATGTCTTCTTTAGGTAACTCTTGAATCAGATAAAGATTTTGAGCAACCTTGTATTATCTCAGCACTACCTCTTGTCTCAACTAATGTTTCAGGGACCAATTCTACATAAGTTTTGGCCATCTTTACACCTGTTCACATTTACGATTCATTGCCTTTGGTCTGTACCACAATTTTTTTACTTCATAGCACCACACATCTTTACTTTTTTTTCTTCAATAACACTATGACAATCCCAAGAGAATCTTAATAGCAATATGAATGAGTAATTCATAATTTCAGGAGATAAATGCAAAGATCCCCTCCCCCCGGAAATATAAGGATCAGAGTTGTGAATAAATGGTTTCTCCTTTTATTATCCCAGATAGATATTTATGAAATTCATTTTTGTGAATTTTAGAAACTCCCCTGGGATCAAAGTTGTGTTGGTCATAATAGAGGCCAGCACAGAGTAGATACTGTGGTAGATCCTTTCAGAAATGAGGCACTAATCCTTTCAGCTTGTTGGTTGCTGATGGTTCACAGATGAATCTTTCTTCAGAAATTTTCTAGAGCAAAGATAACCGCTACACCAAAAAATATGTCCCTAATTTGAACACATCACATCCAGGGAATTCAGGTTAATAGGATACTATTTCTATTGCCTGATATGGGAAAATTGTGAAAAGGCATTAAAGCTCTAGAGACTACTATTAGATCAGCTGAGGCCTCTATTGCAACTGCTCTGGAACCCAAATTCCTTTTCTGTACAATTCTCCTTTGTTAAGCAAGTCTCAATAAAACACTTGCATTCAAGTTTCAAAATTTTATCATCCATTTTCCAGAGGGTACAACCTGTGATATTTTTTGCCCTAGTCCAAGGGCCCAGATTCTTAAATGGAAACCGATGACCTACTGGGCAGCTGGCAATGAGAGCATCAACACTGATTGAGGTGGTGGCACTGAGAGCTTCTGCCATGCAGCCGTGTCAAAATTGTTAAAACTTCAACTAGAGATGAACTGGGATGGAAGATCAGTGGAAATAACTGTGCTTGAAGATGAACTGTATCAGAATTTTGAGATATATGAGAAAAATAATTTTTAAAAATATTATGTCATCTAATGGGCATTAAAGCATGAATTTGTGTAGGACAGGGATGGGTCAAGGGAAATAAATCACCAATATAAGGCAAAGCATGAATAATAGAGGACGTTTTTGGCAACATAAAAAGAAACTTTCAATTCCTACAGCCAGAGGCCAAGAAAAGCTAAGGACTAAGCCCAAGATTTAAGCATATAAAAATTATAGCTCCAGAGAAATTGATTGTCAATCATAAAAAGTCAACTATGTCAAGGAAAGAGTGTCAATGCAAAAGAATTATGGAATGAGGTCTTCTCGGTGAATTAATCTGAAAATATTCATTCTCAATCTTTGATAACTCAGGGACTAAGGAACCAGTGCCTCTTTTATACTTTATCTAAAGTCTGGTAAATCCCTTCCTTTTCATGGCATGCAAAACTCCTATCTTGAAGAACATTACACAACCTCCTTAGGATATAATACTGCATTCTTTCCTGGGAATTAATAAATATCTCACATAAATCAATCACTATATAATCTAACCAGGAAAGTAATGAGGCTACTGAGAGAAGAAAGCATTAGCCAAAGAAGTTAGAATACCAAGTTAACACATGTTGGCAGGAGCCTGGGAGTACTATGGGTATATGTGAATTCTAGAGTTGCTGGATAATGGAGAATAGAATTTAAAGTTGATCAGGGGGAGTTTATAATATGTTCAGATCTTATCTTGATAAAGAATATAACATCCAGGTAAATATCTTAAGAAACAATGAAAATATGTTAGTAAATTAGAACTTAAATCCTGGAAAAAAGTATTTTTGCAAGGTTAAAAAAACATTCTAAGTAATATGATAATGACTTCATAATTTAGACATTTAAAATAATGTTTTTGAAGAGAATAATGCCTTTTCTTATATTAATTATACCAACTAGTGTTTATATCGTTTATATTTTTCATATTTCTTAACAGAAGTTACTACTTCAGAAATAATTTTTATTTTAAATAACTCTCTTCAAAGTAGAGAAAAACTATACCTGGGATGCAAAGTAAACATCTTAATAAAAAATATATGACATAAGGAATGATATTGAATTTTTTTACCCAAGCAAATCATAGTAAAAATATATTAATTTTTTATATTCTAAGAGATTAATAAAATATGTAAATTTAACCTTTTTCGGAGTCATAGATTTTATGTGGTATATTTGTAATCATAAACATTTTATTAATAAATTAATACTAGTAAGATACATCAACTTGATGTAGTCAAATGTCCCTATCCCATACTAACATAAATATAAACTCAATTTTAAGCTATTAGCAAAAATACGTCATTCATTTACTATCAGTCTTGGAATGTTTCTATAAGACCCTAAAAGATGCAAGGGAAGATACGAAGGAGCACAAGGTGGGGGTTGTTTCCATCAGTTAATTATCTCTCATTTCAGAAAATGCATTTTCTGGATGGCACCTGTGGCTCAAGGAGTAGGGTGCCTGCCCCAGATGCTGAGGGTGGTGGGTTCAAACCTAGCCCTGGCCAAAAAAACTGCAAAAAAAAAAAAAAAAAAAAAGTATTTTCCTTTGGCCTCTTTAACTCAGTCTACTCTTGTTCATTTATTATTCTTGCCAGGAGTCTCTTTTTGATGGTTCCAATCACATAATAAAAGCAAGTACTTATAGTCATTGCAAAATTATCCCAACACTTTTGTATGCACAAGTCATATCTATGTACATGTGCCACATACACAGATAAATACACATAATATATATTGTCTTTCTGGAAGATATCATGTATTTCCAGAGCTTCAATTATTATATGTAGGAAAATGAATTCGTAAATTTTTCCCCACACATGTTATTACTTTGAGCTAAAGTTCCTTATCTCTAATACTTTGCAAAACATTTCTAACTGAATATTTTGCTCACAAGACAAAAAGTCTGAAATCTAATTTACATTTTTTTATCCTCAACCTTACACCTCCTTCTATTTTAATATTCTGTTAACTTCCATTTCTTTCTTTACCAATCAATAAATTCTCTTCTTTCTTTTTTTCTTTTCAACTTTCTTGAACTTTTCTTAATACCATTAATTTTTCCAAAAATTTTAGTATTTTATAGTTGTTTGCAAAATGTCATTGGTAATATGTCTTCAATGTAGCTAAAATTATTAAGTATTAATGTGGGACTAGTAGAATAATGATAGATAATTTTCTTTTTTTTTCATGGTACAGCATGTTTATTTTTATTATTTTTATTAAGTCATATCTACATAAATCATGAATACATTTATGCCTTTGTGGGATTCAATGTGTTGATTATTTGTACAAATTGGAGGTCTTACATCCTACTAATTAACATAGCTTTCACTTTATTTACTTAATCATAGTGTTAATACATTTGTGCTCGCTTAGAAGTGAGGTAAGAATTCTAACTCTGGTTAATATTTTTTTTTAAAGTGAAAGTCCAATGTAGTCTAAAAACTAAATCATTAATTATGACATAGATTAAGTAATGAGAAATAGATACTGAAAATTAGATATTTAATTTGCATTAACATGTAAAATTATGCTATTATATATGAAGTACACTTATATATTGTCTAGTTTATTCTCAACATATTTTTATTAAGATCTAGCTATATACTAAGTAAATGAAATATTCTATGCTTGATTAGTGAGGAGCTTAAGGGTCTGTAGTCTATCTTAGTGTATATTACTAGAGTTATTCCTACAAAAGCAGATAAACAGCCTTCCAAAGACACACTTTTAGACATACATATATAATTAAGATGTCATTTGCTGGTGTCAGAATAATAGAAAATATACCAAACACAACTGAAAGTCAATTAAATGAAACATAATTTCCAAAACCGATTCATCCTCTCAAATTGTTTCAGATGATTTGAAAGTATGATATGTGAATTTGGTGACTTGACAATTACCAATTGGGCTGCAATAAACATTCTGGTGTGAATGTTTTTGTTTGAAAATGATTTTTGATAATCTGGATATATACCTAGCAGAGGAATTGCAGGATAAATGTTAGGTATACCTTTAGTTCCTTGAGTATTCTCCAAACTTCTTTCCAAAAAGGTTCTATTAGCTTGCATTCCCACCAGCAGTGTAGAAGTGTTCTCTTCTTCTCTCGACATGCATGCCAACATCTGTAGTTTGGGGATTTTGACTTGCTTTAGGCAATGGGATGTGAATAGGAAAATTAGTGCTTCCAAATCTATATATTATTTCTGACATTGTGTCTTTCCCTATGAATGGGAGAGTGGAATTTTAGATAAGGGCTGTTCTTTAAATGCTCATTTAGAACAAAATGATTAGTAAACCAGGAATAAGGGAGAGATTTAAATATATATATGCAGGATACATCTTCAAATTTTGATAAACATCAAATTTAAGATAGTGAACAAAGAAAGAGTGCCCATTCTTACCACTTCTATTTAACAGATGTACTACATCATCAATTTAAAAAAAAAAAAAAAATTAACATAAGGATTTTAAAAGGAAGCAATGCAACTTTTTATCCACTTAAAGCATAACTATACACATAGAAAATTCGATGGAAACTAGGAACATACAGAAAAAACTGAATTTATTTATTTAATAAAATTAATGAAGGAAAACCAATAATGCTTTCCTTTAATAGACAAAAAAGAAACAAAAATGGGTCTGGAAGTGAAATTAATGTATAAGAGCAGAGCACACCTTCTGGGAATGTTCTATAGCATCGTTCATATGATGGTACATAGCTTGATGAATTTGACAAAACTCATTATCGTCTTACACTTAAGAAAAAGTCATTTTACTGTGTAATATATCTAAATTATTTGTGACAGGGAAATTTTAAAAAATTCAAGGAAGAGTGAAATACAAAATTATATTAAATAAGTTGACTTTTTATATTAAAACAAGTAGAAAATAAACTGAAAGTAAAAGATCTCATTTAAAGCACAGAGAAGAAAACAAAAAAGTAGTTTAGTTTAAACTTAAAAGTAATGTCCAAGAAGTAGATGATGATAATATTAAAATTGTTCCTAACTAAGCTAAAAGAAGCTTTGAGTAAGTCAAAATGTATATCATGGTTATGTGAGACACGCTTATACACATACAGGCACACACACTCACACACACACACACATTCCAAAGACTATCCAACTCATCCATAAGCACTTATTTTAGAACTTGACAAAATATACTAATGCTCACCTCCTGAGAAAGGACAACTAAAGATATAAACGCAGGCTACCAAAAATTCTGAAAAAAAAAATGTTATGGAGGATATCCATGTATTAAAAGATATTGTTAAACTAATAAAAGCAGTTGAAAATATTCCCAATAATTATAATTATAATATAATTATATAATATTATAATAATATTCCCAATAATATAAATATAGAGTGAAAAAATTATGTATTGCTCAAATATATGCAAAATTTTGGTAGCTTGATTAATATCCCATGGAAGATTACCAAATCCGTAGTGCCTGGAACTTGTAAATGTTACTTCATGAAGCAAAAAGGACTACAGAGATGTGTCTTTTAAAGAGGGGCACAGCAGATTTATAATATTCACATTACATGTGATGATGGACACAAGAGATGGGAGGGAGTTAAAGATTGGGTAACAAGCCAAAGGATGTAGATAGTCCTTAGGAAATGGAAGGGAGGAAATGAGTTTTTCTCAGAAGCTTTTAAATAAAATGCAGTTTTGATTCTACCTTAATTTTAGATGTCTGACTTCCAGAATTATAAAGGAGTAATTCTTGTTTATGATACTAAGTTTGCGGTAATTCACATAGCAGTTTATATATTGTATTATTTACATAATCTTACAATCACCAATAATGGCAATAATAGTTATGTTCAAATTTCCTTTTTTTTTTTTTTTTTTTTTGAGATACAGTCCCATTTTCTTGCCCCCAGTAGAGTGCTGTGGTGTCATACCTCACAGCAACCTCAAACTCATGGGCTCAAGTGATTCTCTTTCCTTAGCCTCTCAAGTAGCTTGGACCAGGAGCCCACCATAACTCCTGGCTACTTTTTAGACACACACTATCACCCTTCCTCAGACTGGTCTGGAACTCGTGAGTTCAAGCGATCTACCTGCCTAAAGAAATTGCTTTTCTGTATATATTGGATTTCAATAGCATGTATTGAAAAGGAAAATGTCTAAAGCAATTATGGCAAAATTAGTCACTTTGAAAAATTTTTGTGATGACAAGTATTGAATTTATTTTACTGTTTTCTGTTATTTTCTATTATTTCACTTAATACTATTGAGAAAATTGGAGAACTTCGTATAAATAATTAGAGAAAGAATCTCAGGTGTGGTTGTCAGGGTCAAGAATAACTCTAAAAGAATGAAATTAAGTTGGAAATAGTATAAAAAAGTTTGCTAAATAAAAAAAGATCAGGATTCATAATGAATAATGATAAAGCAAAAAATGACCAATATAAAAAATGAGGAAATCATCAAAGGCCAGAGAACTTCAAGATTTGAGCACTATATGGTAAGATATTTGAATTTATTTTAACTAGTATATGAGTTCATTAAAGAGCATTTTAAAATGAAGAATAAAAACAGTCTTATATTTTATAAATTATTATACCTAATATGTGGTGTGCTGTATAAGAAGTGCAGTGAACCATGGATGGAATTTAGGAGTCTGTTGCAGCACTCTAATTAAGAGAAGATAGAAGTGATATACGACTGGGATGATGATAAAAAATAAATTTATGTGCATGTGAAAAATTTGACAGGCTTTGCTGATGGATTAGATGTGGTACTGAAGGAATGGAGCAGGAATATGTCTCTCCTGACAATCTTGTCTTCTTCCTTCTTTATTAAGATATGTAAGACATTTTGGTTTGCTGTAATTATATTTTTTCCCTTGAATTAAAATAAGTAAAAAACTTGGTTTTATTTTGTTTCTCCTTATTATTTTATTTGTTTGCTTGATATTTTATTACTGGAGTCTATATTTTAAATATAATTCTTCTGTATGTTGTACTTTACACTGGTTCTTAAAAAAAAGTATTTTATTAAACAAATATTATTGATTTGTTTGAATATTAAACACATATTATTAATTCTCCTGTATGTTGTACTTTACACTAGTTCTTGTTTTAAAAAGGTGTTTAATTAAACAAATATTATTGAGACCTATAGGTCTCCAGAGAGTATAATGTAATCCAGGGTTTGGTTCCTGCCTAGAAGGACCATTTATTTTTCAGTTAATGAATCAGGAAAGTTTCACTTTGATTATAAAGGTGAAATATTTTAACTTATGTGTGGCACATATTTGAAATATTTAAAAATGCCTGGATTTTATAGCATAAAATTCCCTGCCTTTGGTTATAACTATTTTCTATAAATTTCCTAAGTTTTCTGTTATTTAAAACTATTTTATTATTTAGAAAAAAATAATTCTGTAAAATTGGAAATGTTCAATGTGAATTAAAACATTTTATAAAATGTAAGTAATATATAAAATCATTTCAATGTATCATCAAAAATTTCAAGACATGACATATCTGTCATATTTCTATTACTTTTTATTATGACTTCACATTCATAGAAATTTTCTCTCAATTATATCACATATATGTTGATTTCACCAGCAATTGCCAAAGAATTTTTGTCATTATTTTACATTTTTTAGATAAATGCTAGTCTTTCTGTCAGTTTCATTACTTGTAAGATTACATAGAGCACATTTTACAAATTTAAATTTGTTAATAAAGGCTTTTCCTGAAAGTTCCTAATTCTTATTGGTGTCCTGTAGTTCATTCTGTAGTGGAAAAAAATCAAACTAAAGTTAAAATGATTATCACAAGTATAAAGAATAATTTGAAATGGGTAAAGACTAATTAGTTCATTAAAATCATTAATATGTCAGTAAGCTGAACATAAATGAGACATTTACTCCAAACACAATTTGAAAAAGCTAATTGGACATTATTGAAGTAGCTATATTTAGAACATACCGAACTGAGAAACGATGTTGGAATTCAAAAGTCAAACTTTCTCTACTTCATTACTGATGGATCTAAAATGAGAAATCACAAATAAATATATAACAAGGCTACAAATGTTTGACTCTCCTACATGAAACTTCAGAATTGCATTATTTTTTTTTTTTTTGTAATAACACTGTTACTTCATAAAATGATTTTTGGCCTTTTCTCAAGACGCTAAAATGATAATCTTCAACTGACCAGAGAGTCATTTAAGAAAGAGGTAGGGAGGGAAGAAGGAAAGTAAATTAACTCAGTTTAAAAATTATTTAAATTATAACTAATTCTTTGAAGTTGATCTTAAGACAGTAAATAAACACAATGTCGTAATTTTTATAATAAAATTACTATTAGACTGATTCTATTAGAAGTTAAACATCTGAAATTTTATCCTGCTTTACATATTAGCTTTTCATAGTTTCATGGATATGGCCAGAAACATAATTTTTGGATTAGAGAAAGGTCTTTATTACAGCACAACTGATAGTCTGAACTTTATATTGCTATAATGATTCCCATCTCGCAAGTCTTTTGAGGGTAATGCAGATGCAGGTTCACGTGGAATCTATGCATATAGTGCTTTTGTCTCTCACCTTCAGAATCCTGAGTTTAATAGACCTCAATCGTCTATAAAAAACTTCAATTAAATGTACTTAGCCTTTTCCCCAGAAGGAGACATTATATACTATAGTATTACTATATTATTATATACTATACAGCAAATAAACTACTCTTTTCTCCAGAAGAGAACATTATCATTATTTTTCACGGATATTTGCTATATAAGTATATATCCTTAAAAAAATAGAACAAAAGCTATTAGGACCACTTACAAGATTTACGGACACATAAGACCCATGGATAATTTTCCCTGTTAAGTCTACTTATTAAATGAACAGTACTAGCCATTAAATATAGGTATATATTTAGAACATGGGGTTTAGGAAGATTGTTTATATAGTGATACTGAAGTAGGAGCTCCAAGTTGACCATTTCCCTACATTGAACTAATTTTCTTTAAGTTAAACTAATTTTTATGGACTGAGCATATACCACATGTATGTAGCAATTCCTTAGTCAGTATGGAAGGGAATGCTGAAATAAGATTGCCAGTTTTAAGAACTTTACTACTTGCAGGCTAACAAGTCCTGAGGTTGACCACCTCTATAGCCGACCAGTTGGTGACAGTCTCTTATGTGGTTAACATGCAGAGATTCTACTGTATTTCAAAGGATGAATGTACAATCCTTTGAGTTAACATTTGGAATAAGGTAAACTACTTAACTTTTGGACTCTATTTTCTTCATATTTAAAAAGGAGAAAATTGTGTATGCTCTGCATTCATAATAGAAATATTACAAAAATCCACTCTAGTAATGCATGTGAAAAAGTTGCATAAACATTAAAATGAGACACAGTTTTAAGTTATCATATTAATTAGAGTGGAGTTTCATTGATTTTTAAAAATCATTAGTTGTAGAAACAGTTAAATTTCCTGCATTACATGAAAATCATTTTGAAAATTAACCTTTTCTAATGTATTGTTTATAGGGGATTTTTGACAAAATAGTGCATTTATTCCTATTCCCATTATTTGACAAAATAGTGTATTTATTCCTAAATGTATTTTAAAGTACATTTCAAAGTGTTAAACTATTAATTTCAGAATCTTTTTCAATATTATTCACCAACACTGCTGTTAAAATATACAAAAATGTAATTTATCAGACATTAGGTCTCATGAATACATAATGTGTGTTATTCATATATATATATTTTTTCCTATGTTTAATTAAATATTTTTTTCTAATTTTATTAAAGTAAGGTTTGAATTTCATGTAGATGCTTTTTTTATCAGAAGAAAACAGATTGCTACCAATTTTCATTAAGACAAGAAACAGTATCAGATTGATTAAAAACCCAAGGTCTGGATTTACTCAAAAAGATAGATCTGTTATTAATTTTGGTTTATTTTCTCTCAACTTTTTATCATTTATATTTTTAACCTATAATAAGCAACTTAGAATAGGTCTTTGAAAATAGTTGTGACTCAGAAAACAATAGGGTAAAATGAAGGCCTCAGAAGCAAAAGTTTTTCCCTGACCTCTCTTGCGCTTCTGTCTCCCTCTGTCATTCACCTGAGAGTAGCCATGGACACTAGCCTACCTCTTCCTCTTGGTGGGTCGTAGAAATCATATTTCCTTTCCCCTAAATAAAGTGATTAAAAACCGAATATATTATTCTAACTTCCATATTCTTCCACCTTTTTGCGTAAAAACTGGCCATAAAGGAATTCCCTGACTTATTTTCTGACTATAGATCATAGGACCCCTGATTTCAAAAAAGGTCTTGCTCCACATTCAGGAGGAAGAGATACATGTTCAGAAAGGTCAAGAAGAATAAAACCAGGGAGGCCACTGGGTTTTTCCACTTAGTCTATTGACATTAGATCATATCCTTTGTACCCAGTCAAATTTTTATACTACTGTCCACATTTTCATGAACTTAAGCATAAAAATGAACATTTTCCCCTATATCTTTGGAGCTTCTTCCTAAAAGCTCCAGTGTATATGTTAATAAATTTTGTATGCCTTTTCTCCTGTTAATCTACCTCTTGTCAATGATTTTCAGTGGATTTTCAGAGGGTGGGGGGAAAGTTTTCCCTTGGCACCCAAAAAATGATAGGTGGATGCTGGCATAGTAACACTATAAGAAGAGTACCCATTTTCAAATTGTTAAAATCCTCATTGTCATACAAATAGATAATGAGCATGTGTCAAGGCCACATTTAACACATTAATGAGAGATTCAGTACAATGGCAGAGCTTATTAAAATTTAATGTGAGAAACTAGGACTTACTTAGTCAGTATGGAAGAGAATGCTGAAATAAGATTGTTAGTTTTAAGAAGCAAGAAAGGTCTGAGAATTTTATACTACTTGAAGGCTAACGACTTAGCTTAACACAGTTCTATTAATGTTTGTAGAGCACATGAGACCTTTGGGTCAGAAAAAGAAGATAGCTAATCACTCACAATATAAGTTATAAGAATATATATTTTTTTCTTTTTTGCTCAGTTTCATAAGCTCAAATACCAGGAAAGCAACATGATGAAAGTTGGATTTGTAAAATAACAATTAAAAAAGTTAAACATTGTTTAAGATGATGGCATTAGTAGTAGAAATATAATATCCAAACAAATTGCCATCTGGAGCAGGAATAATAATAATGATTATATTATTATTATTATTATTCAGATCTAAGGCTACTCTGCAAACCCTAGAACAAACATAACATCAGTTACCTCAGAAAATTTTTTAGGCGTCATTTTCGTAAATGAGGTTGCAATTATTTTTACCTTAACAATTCACTATGACACATAAAGCTAAATGGTGCATTTAAATAAGCATTTATAATATGTCCAAAATTATAAATTATTGGTATTACCTAACATGATGGTAAAACTGAGGATACCTTTTAAAAGACACACTGCAGGTAAATAACCACATTGTCATAAAAATAAGGGGGCCTGAGTAAAAGATCTGGGCATGTTATTGAGATCTTTGTTCTGAGAAGTTGGCAGATAATGCCAACAAATTAAACTTTTTCCTATTCAGTCATTATTTTCACATTAACTAAGTATTTTATTATATGTATCATCTACATTAAGATTTTCATATTCCATGAATTGTCACGAATGTGTGGAAACCAGATGCTGCCCAAAGAGGGGTGCGCTCTAGTTTTCACAGGCATTGGTTGCTAAATTAAGGTAAAGGAGAAAAAATATATTTTCCTTAAATGCCCAACAGAAAATAAAGCATTAAGAACAATTCAAACCCGTTCTTAAATCTTTCATCTTATATGACAAAGAAAGTAAGAAACAGTGGTCCTGACAAAAGAGCCATGTCCTTGAGAAGCTTACTCAGTACATCTTCTGTGCCTGCTACATGTCCAAGGATAGTGCCACTAAGATGTTCATTTTTTTAAAATACAGTATAGGCCACAGCCATCACAGACATTTTTAAAGTCTTTGTCCTTGATGCCTACATGCTTCCTAAGCTGTAGATAAAATATTACTGCATGAGTTGTGCCATTGACAGCAAAGTAGTATGTAACTATTTTTGTGAAACCAGAAAAGAAAAAACACCTTGATGTAGACCTGGGGTGCTACCCCATGACCAGGACATGTCAGAAGCTGAGTCCTTAAAACTAAAGAAAACTGCTTTTTAGAATTAAGAATGTAAATTACACTTAATAGAAAATGAATAAAAACCCCACATTTCAAAATAAAGAATCACAAATAATTTTCCCCAATCAATTTCATTCATTTTTATGTGATTAAGTCCAATTAATTGGATCTTTTGTCATCAGTCTGCTTTGAAAAAGTTATCTGCTCTTAGAAACAGTCCTGATATTCTTGACTTAGTCCCTTGCTTTAGTGATAATGGTCATTATACAAGGTTGCACTATTAGCTTTTACCACTTATCTATTGTTGAACTACCAAAACCCAGGGGTATTAGCTTCAGTTCTTCTTTTCTTTGATTGTCTTTTGAAATTTTTCCCCCTAAAACCCCAACACAGAAGGTAAAGTAACATAACATGAGAGGAAAGAACAAACAGCCTACTGATTAAAAAAAAAAAAAAAATTAAACTAAAACACTCTGTTTCTGCTTTTTTTAGGTTATTGTGAGGGTTATTGTGAGGGTACAAACAACCAGGTCCCATCTTTTGTGTTGGGTCCCTATTGTAGTTGTGTCCCACACCAAAAAGGTGTGCCATACCTTTCTACCTTGTACTCTTTTCGTGGGAGCACATAAATAAATCCCCTCCCTATTCCTCTCTCCCCATCTTGTGTTCCCCTTCCCCCCAACTGGAATTGAACTGAGTTTTTATTTTATGTTGGCTTGTGTTAAATTAGATCATTTACTGGCTTCATAATAAAATTGAGTACATTGGATACTCGCTTTTCCATTTTTGTAATGCTTTACTAAGAAGAATGTATTTCAACTCCATCTAGGTCAAGACAAAAGATGTCAATTCACCATTTTTTCTTATAGCTGAATAGTACTCCATGGTATACATATACTACAGTTTTTTAATCCATTTCTGAGCTGATGGGCATTTAGGTTGTCACCACATCTTGGTGATTATAAATTGAGATGCAATAAACATTCTATTGTAAATGTCATTATGATAAAATGATTTTTTTTCTTCTGAGTACATGCCTACTACTGGGATTGTAGAGTCAAATGGGAGGTCTAATTTGAGTTGAGAATTCTCCGCACTTCCTTCCTAAAAGGTTGTACTATTTTGCAGTCCCACCAGCAGTGTAAAAGCAGTGTAAAAGATTCCACATCCGTAGGTTTGAGGCTTGTGCTGTGGGCTGTTATCACTGGGGTACGTAAATATTTAGAATCGAAAGATTCTCTTAATGTATTATTGATAAGTTTGAAGTGACCATCTTTGTCTTTATTAACTTTAGTTGCTTTAAATCCACTTGTATCTGAAACTAAGACTGCTACCCCTCCTTTCTTCTGATTTCCATTTGCTTGAAATATTGCTTTCCATCCCTTTACCCCGAATCTTTTTGTCTTTCAAAGTTAGGTATGTTTCCTGGAAATAACATATGGATGGCTTGTGCTATTTTTTTTTTTTTAATCCAGTTGGAGAGCTTGTGCCTCTTTAGTGGAGAATTCAAGCCATTAACATTTATTGAGAGAGTTGATATGTGTGGTGAAATTCTATTCATCTTATTTTTTGATCATCTGTTGATTCGTTTTATTTTCTGTGCCATTATGGAAGCTAGGTTTGTCCTTTAGTTTGTGAATGTTTTCTTTGCTTGTGAGCCATTTTTATGGTCAGTGTATAGAATAGGTCTAAATATTTCCTGTAGAACAGGTCTTTCTGTGGCAAGTTTCCTCAATATTTGGACATCAGTACAAGATTTAATTTTTCCATTGATTTTTGAAGCTTAGTTTAGTAAGATACAGAATTCTGATGCCATGAAGGCTATGTTGAACAGTTTGATGAGAATATTTCAGATTGTTATGAAACCAGTACATTGTACCCCTTGATTGCACTAATGTTCACAGCTATGATTTACCAAAAAAAAAAAAAAAAAAAGTAGAATAGAGAGAAAAAAGTGGCTATTGTATTAATTAATGTCAGCTAACCTGCATAAAAAATAAACCTTAACTCATAATGAAAAAAAAAAAAAGTAAGTGAAAGATAGCTGAACATTCTTTTCTGTCTTGGAAAATTTCAGCAGAGAAGTCTGCTATTACCCTGTTTTGCCACTGTAGAGCCATTGGTGCTTCCACCTGGATGCTTGCAGAATTTTCTCTTTTGTCTTGATTCTTGACAGAGTTATTATAATGTGCCTCAGACATGCTCTATTTGTGTTAAGATGACCTTGAGTTTGATATCCCTCTAAAGGTATTTTTTCAGAATCTGTAGTGATACTTAAGAAGTTGTCATTCATGATATACTTCACTAAGGCTTCCATTCTTTTGGAATATTCTTTTTCCCATTTAGACAATTCATATGTTTCAAGGCTTCATGAAGTCCATAATTTTTTGAGTGAATATTCTGTTTTCTCTCTCTTCTTTTCTGCCTCTTTAACTGCCTGTTTTAGTTCAAACTTGAGCTTTATTCTCAAGTTCTGAGATTATTTTTCTCCATGGTCTAATCTATTATTGATACTTTTTATTGTATGTTTAAGTTCTCTGATTGACTCCTTTAGGCTCTGCCATATCTGTTCTATATTCTTTATATCATTTGTTCATTTTTTGGTTCTACTTTCCACTCTCTCTTCAATTCCCTTTATTACTTTTCCCTACTGTATTTTAAATCCCCTTTGTGTCCATTTCCATTAATTCTTTATAGGTAGAATCCTTCACCCAGCTTGGGGGGTGGTGGTGTTAGGGTTTCTCTGTTCAGGTTTTTCATGTTGCCATAATTTTTCTGTTTATTTCTTCTCATGGTTTTCCTTTTTGTTCACTTCCTTTCCCTACTTTTCACTACCTCCTTTGCTTTAAGTTACCTTGTCTCAGAGCTTAGGTGTTGAAGAGGCCTTTTAGTATACATCCAAAAAGAAGATAACCTTAAAGAACAAGAAGAGAGAAAGAAAAGAAAAAGAAAAAGAGGGAAAAAAGAAGGTGGTTGAATGAAAGAATTAGAGAAAAGGAGAGAAAATGAAAGTAAGAGAGAAAGAGAGTGGAAGGAGAAATGATGGTGGTCAGCAGGGTGCTTTAACCACATCCATTGCTGTACAATTTGGCAGGCAGGCTGAAAGAGTCCCTTGAATTCACCAGCTTGAGAAAAGGCAAGACCTCTGCTAAATAGAGAAAGAAATCAGCATCATGTCATAGTAGGGACCTACTAATACCTTCTTTCCAAAGTCAAAGCTAGGAAGACACCCAATATCGTGGGCTTATGGCTTCTTTGAGCCAGACTAATGTTGTGACACCCTCAGCCAGACCAATGCCATCACCCCTCCAGCTCTCAGAGATTAGAAAAAAAATTTTAAAAAATAGATAAAATAATTTAAAATATAATTTTATAAGATAAAGAAAAGGGGGATATCTTAGGTGTTGTGTAAAAAATCTTTGTGGGAAAAATTAGAAAATTAGAAAAATTTCTGTGAAAAGTGAGAAAAAAATACAGAATTAAAAAAAGAGAAAAGGGTCTGAAAAGGTGTAACAAAAATTGAGATTCCCTTGCTATATAAAAAAGAAAAAATGAAATATAAAAATACAATCAAACCAAAAAACCTAAACAAGAAACAACAACAATAAAAGGAAATGAAAGAAAAGAAAAATCTAAGAAAGACAATTGTAAAAAGCAAAAAAAAATTTTTAAATACACATAATCTATGGATACATATTTACATATATACCTATATGCATACCTACAAATGTATAAAGCTAGATGACAATATTTTTTAAACTTTAAAGTTTCCAACTTCAAGTTGGAAAAGTTCCAAAAAAATAATAATAATAATAAAGTCTCCAACTTCAGTATAAAATTAAAATTATATGTATAGCATAAGAAAAGGTCATTATTTTTATATATGTATCTTTTCCCACAATTTTAAGTTTATTTATATGTTTTTAATCAAACCAAAGACCACCACTAATTTACTCATTTTAAATATTAACCTAAGATGTTAAAGTGATTGAAAGATCTAGAAGATTATGACTATTTACATTTTAGAGCAATACAATTACCTATTGGAAACTTATCATAGGAATAACTATAAAACATTTTATGCATACAACTAATAAATAAACAAGAAATAATTAGATTGATATAGACTTCTGTTTTTTAAAGTCAACTTAATCAAACTCACACGTTTATATTCTCAAAACATTAAATGTTTTGTAGAAGTGAGGATAACTTCTCTGACATGTTTTTTACACTGCTTTGACAGTAGCTAAAGCAGTGAGAACTTCAAATTAATGAGGCTTTTCATTAGGAAACAATCTCAAAAACTTATATAAAATTAATTTTACATGGGCATTATATTTTTAAACCTGATTAATTAAAAAAAAAATAATATTAAGCCCCATTTGAAATAAATTCTTCAAGCCAGTTTTATTTGTTTAATAACTATCCTAGTTTAAGGATACCACATGAATTTGTATACAGATGTAATTCAGCACTTATTAATCACATATTAAATCACTATATAAATTTTCATAACTATTTTACTATATGCCATTTCTATCTTGATATTTACATTATCTTTCCTCTCTATTATTAAGGGTCATTCTATTTATAATAGTTTGTTTCTGTAGTGTACATGAATGACAGATTTGGATGATTAAGCAATTTCCAAGTGTGTCCCTTAAATCTGTTCCTATGTACATGTGCTTGCAATTATAAATACATCACATTAATTGCCTAATTATTCTGCTTCTTTGAGAAAGAAGTAAAATCTATTCTTTACAGACAACAGGAACTGGCAGCAATTTCAATACACATAAAAATAAATACATCTACGAAAACAATATACATCTGTAAAAAGAAAGATCCCTGAAAATCTATAGTTTTCCAATTTGTTTTACATGAATTTTCTTCATTTTTAACATTCATTAGAAGTAAGTCAAAGGGTTTTTTAGACATTTTCTCTCATTCACTGTAGTTTGCTGTATTAAAATTCCAGAATTCCTCAAACTAACAGTAATTATGGTCATAAAACTAACACTCCTATTTCTATATTGTTTCTGTTGTTTCTCAACTGACTTATTTAGCTCTAAATTCTCCTTCTAAGCATGTTTAGCAATATCTACAAATATGTAACATTGCCACAGCCAACATAACTGGAGAATTGGGGAGAATATGATAAGCTTTTGGTGGATAGAGTACATAGGTTCTGGTAAATGTTCTACTGTATGGGATTGCTCCTAAAACAAAGAATGGTCCATTCCAAAATATTTATAGTGTGAAAGAAGGGTTAAGGAACTTTAATCTACTTCATCTTTTCAAAGCTTTTCTAGCCTTTCTGAAAGAAAAGCTGCTTCTTTTCCCACATCCAGAGGCTTCATACTATTTATCTAGTTTCTAATTGAAAGATAAATGCAATGCTCTGACTCTCACAGTATCTAGCTCATATCTGTTCCCATCTATAATATATATAAAACATAATTCTCAGTTGTTTATTTTTAAAAGCTAGACCTCAACCAAATTAAATATTTAGTTAAACGGTGATCAGACTTCGAAGTGGGATATTCTGAAAATAAACTCTTACATTTGTGTGTCTCAAGAAAACTCACCTCTAGGTTACAGGAGTTCTGGAAAAGGGAAATCAAGATAAGACAAAGTGTTTCAAAGTTTTGTTCTGTTTCAGTGGGTTGCAATGGAGCTAGCCCACCTAGAATATGGCTGGTTATATTCAAATTAACAGACTAAAGGAATGCTTTGCCCTTTGGCTTCTACAATGATACAACACCAACGATCCCAAAAGATTAAATCTTTCACGTTAATTCTTTATAAGTTCATTCATACTATATGAGGTCATGAAATAGCAGAAAGGAATGAAACATGAGGAAAAAAGTGGTAAAAAATATAAAGATAATGGAAAAGGAAGAAATATTCGAGGGACAAAAAGAAAAGAAAAATTTAAAACACTCTATGTACTGAAAAAGCATGATTTAATGTGCAAGTTTAATGAAAGATAATAAACATAAGTTAGATGAGTTTGTTCTGGAATGTATGATGACGGCAAGAAATTGACCCAAAATATGTTTGCTAATTTTTCTAATTTTTTTCTTGAAATATTATTCTGATAATTGATTTTTTATCTTGATAAGTTATATGCAGCATAAATTTTAATTAAATAAAACATCTATGTACATCATTAGATAAAATTTATAATGATCTCAGATTGCTTTTTCTGGGTTACTTTTATCATTCTTTTCCTTTTATTAGCAATACAAATGGTCATAGTCTAGAAAAGTAATGCTTGAAATGAGCTAAGGTGTCCTTTGTTATTCTCCCTTTGTGGAGGAAGCTAGTTTAACTTGTCTCTGTCTATATTTAAGAATACAAAATTGACTGTAGCACAGTGGTTATGGCACCAGCCAGATACACCGAGGGTGGCGGGTTTGAACCTGGCCTGGGCCAGCTAAATAGCAATGACAGCTGCAACAAAAAATAGCCGGGCATGGTGGTGGGTGTCTGTAGTCCCAGCTACTTGGGAGGCTGAGGCAAGAGAATCAATTAAGCTCTAGAGTTTGAGGTTGCTGTGAGCTGTGATGCCACAACATTCTACCAAGGGTGAAATAGTAATACTCTGTCTCAAAAAATAAATAAATAAACAGATAATACACTACTTTTGGGATAAATATAGTAGATACAGTAAAAAATAAAGATATCCTTAAAATTTTGCCTTATAAATTACTTTACTCAGTTAAAATTTATAATTAGTAATAAACTATCCCTTATGCTGAGGTGATGCCAGCAAGAGTAAAATATGCCTTCTTGTGATCTCATATAAAATATAGTTCAAATACATGGATTTTATATAATTAAAGATTCACATATTCGTAACCATTAAGAATTTTTGAGTTATTCTGGACTTTTCATACTCAGAATACCCCAGTAGATAATTTTCTATTCTGTTGAGCAGATCTTAGATATAGAGATTAAATTTTAAAATGTTACTAATGACAAGAGTCCCAGTCTTGCCTGTTATGGACACAGTTGACATCAACATGCTTGAAATATTTTATATCCACATATAGCTTTAAGTGAATTATTATTTCCAGAAATATTTATTGTCATGTAGTAGAAGTTATTGAAAAATAAGAATAATGAACAATATTTTTTAATTATTATTCTTTGAATTTATTTCTGTGGAGCAGTATTAAGAAGGTCTCACATAATATTCCCTTAGTGTGACTTAAATAGCAAAACCTTTTTCTTATTATTCTTCTCTTCTTTTCCACACTCATCAGACAGCCAAACTTAAGGGTAATATTTCTTTTGTTTTTGTCCACAAGCTTTCCTCCAAGTTCTTAGAAATGTCACTTAACTTTTAGTGTTCAGTGTCACACCCTCCCTGGAACTTGCTGAGCTTGGCAGCCTTGGCAAGAATCTGTGACAGCTTGTCAAGCCCAAGGCAAACGCATGTAATCTTCCCTCCCAATAATTAATAATTAATAATTGCTTATTAATACTTAATGTATGGAGGTTTAGAATGACTTAGTCTTTAAAAAATAAAACAAAAACAAAGGAATTTCTATGTCATAAGGGACCTTTTAGTTCAGGACTTTAATAAGTCAAAAGACTATTCTTGGGGCTAATTGAAAAGATCTGTGAGATAAAAAAAAGCACACAATTGTGCACAAATCCAGTCGCACAATAGTCACAGTACCTCTAACCTGTTTTTCTGGAGATAAACTCTAAACTCCTCCTGAGGTCTAAATTGCAAAGCACACACATCTTCCAAGGTACAAAACAACACACCCAAACAGTGATTTGTTTCTTACAATGGCAGGTATTCTCTTAAGAATCTGTATGAAGTGACTTTCTCAAATCCTGACATGTGATTGCTATTATCTACCCTGCAAGAAATAATTTTCCTGAGCAGTGGAAAGAGTTTTCCTGAAGAATAAAAGAAGATGAAGAAAAGGCTGATGAAATAATTTTAATAAATGTGAATCACTAGATGTTATTTGTATTCAGCTTTGTTCTACAGGTATTCACAGTGTCACAAGTTGTAATGACAATGTATTGAGTACTTACTTGATGAGCAAAAGCTGAAACACCTTTTTCTTGACATTTGAAAAAGTGAAAAGAAGAAAAAAAAAAGTCCTTTAAATTAAACTAATGATATTACCTAGTGCTGGAGAAATGATGCTTCTGCTATGTAGAAATCATTTCAGAATTTCTCAATGCAGAAATAAAACAATCCCTTTACAATCATTCTGTGTAAATAACAGAAGAGGTAACTAAGCTCAACATACATATGTTAATATGGGTCAAGTCTTGTAAATCCAAATATACCTGATTATTTATATCTTCTCTGGCTAACATATCCTATACAATATTATATTGTAAGGCATAATTCTCTCCAAGAATATTGTAACTGAATGGAAAGATTATATCTTTCAGGCTCTCCTTCAACTGTCCTCTTATTACCTGCCCCACAAATCTTAACCTGTTTGGTTTTGCATTGTAATGGTTATTCCTCAAGCTTTACCAGACTTATTTCATTTATTATCACCCTTAAAACCTCCACCCATTGCAATGCTCTAAAATTCTTCTATCTTGAAAATATGGACTCAAATTAAATTTTTGTTCATACTTAGGTGAATCTGAGCATAGAAATATCCTCTATTTAATTGTTTTATACAGTCATATTGACTCTGATTTTCCTCAGGACAGTATTTGTATTTTACCATGCATGTGTTATTCCTTCTTTGAGGAAATGTGTGGTGTAAACAAATAATAAATTGATAGACCAAGGAGATTGATGATGGTCATATTTATACAGTGGTCTTCGTACAAACTTCCTGCATAATGAAAGGAAACTATGTAATCTTTCTGAGCATCACTTCCATTTATGAGATAATGATAATAATAAGATATAAATGATGAAATACTATAATGTATATTAAAGCTCTTATAGTCTTAGAATCACAATATATTTTCATTTTATACCTTACCCTAAATCAATGTTTATCACATTGTTTGGAGACTTACCTTCTAAATCTCCATGGAATTAAATGAATCAAATTAAATATACATCTTTAAAGTCCACTTAAAAAGCATAAACAAGGGGGAAAGTTGGCTTATTACAAAGTGCATGGTTTTATCAAAACGGGTGAAAATATATGAGTGGCATTTCAAATCCTAATAGAAGCTAAATAGATTTTAAAAATATGTATTAGTTGTAAATTCTTTATATGGAGAATTTAGAGTTTGGTTATATTAGTAAGGCAGAAGTACAGAAACATGCATATATTCCAATCTTAGTGTAAAATTATATTTATTGTTAGAGAAAGATATTACTAAATAAATTATAATTAAAAGTAGACTATAAACTATTCAATATAAATTTGTTGTTGTGAATTGTTATCTATATACTTGAATAGAAAATTTGTTATGCAAATTCAAAAAAATTATTGTAATTTCAAGGGGAGGAAGGAAGATGGCCAACTAGAGGCAGCTTTCACCAGAGACTCCTATCCAGGGGGAGTGATACTGGGCAGAAGTGGACTTGTGAGTCCGAAGGTGGTAAGATGAGCATAGGTAAAAGATAGACAAGTGCACGCCATCTCTGCTGAGACATGCTGTGAATATACGAAAGAGGATCTAAGAAAACAAATTCCAGATACAAAGCTCATTGCTAAAAGGAGGTGAGCCCCCAAATACCTCCCATTTTACCCCATCATGGGAGAAAGCTACTAAACCCTGATCCTCCTTCTCCAGGGAGGACCCACCTACAAATCTGGGCATCATTATGCCCATCATAAAAGTGAAAAAATATTTTTTTCTGCAATTCTGAACACAATACACCCTTTCCTCCCTCACCTGGCAGTCTGAAGTTCCACCTGTTGCAGACCCTAGAGTGCTTGCAATTTCTTGAGAGGACCAGACATTGTGTGGGCCACTGGACAGTAGCACAATAATAGTGACTCATGTAGAAGTGGGTGGGGTGGGGTGGGGTGGAGAGAGAAGGTCATGTGATGACGGTGTGCAGTGGGGGTGAAGGCACTGCCATCCATGTTCTGACTTTGGCAGGCAAACTTTCTTGACTTCTTTACTCACCGGAGGGGACCCAAGTTCCAGCCCCTCCACTTTGCTGGATAAAACTGCCTGTGAATTCCTACTAGCTGGCTGCTTGAGACCCTTTGAATGCTTCCTTTTAAGTAGTGATTGTACAGCCTAGGACAATCTCATTAGAAATTTCAACTTGGGTTGTCCACTATGAGACAACCGCCTGCAGTTGAGCTGGTTTTTTTGTAGTGGAAAGGGACAGATTCTCCTCCTCCATCTATCACTGGTGGGAGGCAGGGCATCACAAGTGTCTGTATCTTTCTCCAGCTGAGATTCCAGCCTCAACTCATTGGGATTGGGTAGAGGCTAGCTGACTTCAAGATAGAGCCAACTTTTATTATCTCACCAGCCAGATCCTTCGAATCTCTGGCTGCAGATCCAAAAGGAGCCTTTGCAAAGCTATAGGAGAAAAGGCACATTCACAACTCCCAGCTCCTTGGTTAAAGTGCCAGTTAACTCCAGTTCCTGATATACCCAATCCAACCTCATCTCAACAGTTTTAATTGCCAAATTACAGAAAATACTCATGAAGAGGAACCAGGAAAAGAACTGTGGCAACATGAATAATCAGAGTGGATCAATTTCCCCAAGGAATGATAAAAGAGATACAACAGAAGTTACTATTCATACAGAAATGGCTGAAATGTCAGAAATAGAATTCAGAATATGGATGACAAATAAAATAAACAGAATGGAGTAAAATATGAAAATAGAAATGCAAAGAGTCGTTCAAAGGTTGTTTTAAGAAATTACCAAATTCAAAGAGGAAGTCATTAAGGATAAGGACATAATAAAAAAGATGTAGCAGAGCTTAAGAAAGTGCAAAAGTTATTTGAGGAGCTTTAAAATACAGTAGAGTTCCTTAGTAACAGGGTTGAGGAGTTAAAAGAAAGGATCTCAGAAATTGAAGACAAGGTTTTAAAATTATCCCAAGCATTCAAAGAGGAATAAATGTGGAAAATAAGAACAAAACAGCCCTGAGAGAGATGTGGGATCCTTCCAGAAGATGAAACATTTGAATTATAGGGTTTTCCTGAAGAAGAAGATTGCCCTAAAGGCACAGATGCACTACTTCAAGATATTATGTTGTATATGAAATCAGCACATTGTACCCCATAAATGCGGTAATATTTAAAAAAAGTCTATATGGAGTCTTTTAAAAAATGATACTATGAAGAAAAATTTCCCAAGCATTGTAAGAGATACAGAGCTTCAGATAGTAGATAGTTTCAGATCTCCAGCGTGATTCAATCCAAAGCACCTCCTAGACACATTGTAATTAACTTTTCCAAAGTTAATATCAAGGGAAAAAAGCTGTAAGCAGCTAGGCATCAGAAAAATACTACCTACAAGGAAATAAATATTGGAATAACCATAGATCTTTTAGCCAAAACTTTTCAAGCCAGAGGAGGATGGTCATCACCCTTAAACATTTAAAAAAAAAACAACTTTTAACCCAGGATCCTGTATCCAGCTAAACTTAGTTTGATTTGTGATGGAGAAATCAAATACTTTACTAACATCCACAAGTTTAGGAAATTTGCACCTTGTATAGACCAGCTCTCAATGAAATACTCAGATCCATTTTCCTTAATGACCAGCACAATGGTCAACTACCAAAGTAAACTCACCCAGAATTTATCAACAAAACCTAACTTTCACAATGGTGAAAGGATTAAAAATATGCACTGGACCTTTTAAAAACAAGATGGCCATAACATTATGATACCCATCAATTCTATTAATTAATGGGGATGGCTTAAATTCTCCTCCAAAGAGGGACAGATTGGATGATGAAATACAAAAACCCATGCCAGGTGTCTATTGCCTAAAAAAGACTCATCTTACCTCAAAGGCTAAAAGAGGCATAAATGTGAAAAATAAGAACAAAACAGGCTAAAAAGGACTCAGGGTGAAGGGATGGACAGCTATAATATAGGCAAATGGAAATCAGAAAAAAACAGAAACTGCAATTTTATTTGCAGATACAATTGGATTTAAACCAACAAAGATAAGGAAAGAAAAGGATAAACACTACATATTTGTAAAGGTAAATACTCAACATGAAGAGATTTAAGTAATTAACATGTATATGCCCTACCTGAATGCTCCTCAATTTATAAAACAAACCCTAACAGATATAAACAATTTGACATCTTCCTGTGTTAGTTGGAATTTTTTAGTTATTAAATCACAGCTGTGTACATTAATGTAATTATGGGGTATAATGTGCTGATTTCATATACAATTTGTAATATTTTCATCAAACTGGTTAATATAGTCTTCACCACATTTTCTTAGTTATGGTGTTAAGACATTCATACTCTACACTTAGTAAATTTAACATATATCCATCTAAAATGCACCATAGTTGTGTTCCCTCCAATTACCCTCCCTCCACCCATCCTCCCCTCTTCCCTTCCCTCCTCTCCTCTTTCCCCTTCTTCTTGGACTATAGTTGTGTTATAGCTTTCATATGAAAGCTATAAATTGGTTTCATAGTAGAGCTGAGTACATTGGATACTTTTTCTTCCATTCTTGAGATACTTTGCTAAGAAGAATATATTCCAGCTCCTTCCATGTAAACATGAAAGAGGTAAAGCCTCCATCTTTTTTTAAGGCTGTATAATATTCCATGGTGTACATATACCACAATTTATTGATCCATTCGTGGGTCGACGGACACTTGGGCTTCTTCCATGACTTAGCATTTATGAATTGGGCTGCGATAAACATTATGGTCCAAATATCTTTGTTATAAAATGATTTTTGGTCTTCTGGATATATACGTAGTTGAGGAATTGAAGGATCAAATGGTAGGTCTATTTTTAGATCCCTAAGTGATTTCCAAACATTTTTCCAAAAGGAATGTATTAGTTTGAATTCCCACCAACAGTGCAGAAGTCTTACATTTTCTCCACAGCCACACCAACATCTCTGGTTTGGGGATTTTGTGATTTGGGCTAGTCTTACTGGGGTTAGGTGATATCTCAAAGTGGTTTCGATTTGCATTTCCCTGATGATTAAGGATGATGAACATTTTTTCATGTATCTGTAGGCTTTGCACCTATCTTCTTCAGAGAAGTTTGTCTTCAAGTCCCTTAATCACTCTGAGATGAGATCACTTGTTCTTTTCTTGCTAATACATTTGAGTTTTCTGTGGATTCTGGTTATTAAACCTTTGTCAGAGACATAACCTGCAAATATCCTCTCTCATTCTGAGGGCTGTCTGCTTGGTTTACATACTGTGTTCTTGGCTTTGCAGAAGCTTTTTAGTTTGATCCAATACTCATAATGTATCTTTGGTGTTGCTTCAATTCCCCAAGGGGTCTTCCTCATAAAGTATTTGCCAAGGCCAATTTCTTCAAATGTTTTCCCTGCACTTTCTTCTAGTATTTTTATAGTTTCATGTCTTAAGTTTTAAACTTTAATCCAGTGAGAGTCTATCTTTGTTAGTGGTGAAAGGTCTAGGTTCAGTTTCAGTCTTCTACAAGTCGCCAGCCAGTTCACCCAGCACTATTTTATAAATAATCTTTTCCCCACTGAATATTTTTAATTGGCTTATTGAAGATCAAATAATGCAAAGTAGCTGGGTTCATCTCTTGGTTCTCTATTCTGTTCTAAACATCTGCCTCTCTGTTTTTGTGCCAGTATCATAAAGTTTTGATCATGATCAATTTATAGGATAATTTTAGATCTGGTAGCATGATTCCTCCTGATTTGTTTTTATTTCTGAGTAATGTCTTGGCTATTCCAGATTTTTTTCTGATTCCATATAAAACAAAGTATTATTATTTTTTGAGATCTTTAAAGTATGACAGTAGAGCTTTAACATGGATTGCATTAAAATTATATATTGCTTTGGGTAGTATGGACATTTTAACAATATTGATTCTTCCCAGCCATGAGCATTGTATCTTTTTCCATTTGTTAACATCTTCAGCTATTTCTTTTCTTAGAACTTCATAGTTCTCTTATAGAGATCTTTCATGTCCTTTGTTAGGTAAACTCCCAAATATTTCATCTTCCTTAGCACTACTGTGAAAGGAATAGAGTCCTTGACTGTTTTTTCAGCTTGACTATTATTGATATACATAAAGGCTACAGATTTATTAGTCTTGATTTTGTAACCTGAGATGCTGCTATTTTCTTTAATCACTTCTAAGAGTTTTGTAGTAGAATCCCTGGTGTTTTACAGATACATAATCATATCATCTGGGAAGCGTGGAAGTTTGACTTCCTCTGATCCTATATGGATACACTTGATCACCTTTTCTTGCCTAATTGTGATGGCTAAGACTTCCATTACAATGTTGAAAAGCAGTGGAGAGAAGGGGCAACTTTGCCTGGTTCCTAATCTGAGTGGAAATGATTTCAATTTAACTCCATTCAATATGATATTGGCTGTGGGTTTGCTGTAGATAGCCTCTAACAGTTTAAGAAATGTCACTTCTCTACCCATTTTCTTAAGTGTTCTGATCATGAAAGGATGCTGGATATTATCAAAAGTTTTTCAGCATCAATTGAGAGAATCATATTGTCTTTGTTTTTTAATTGGTTTATGTGATGAATTATATTTATAGTTTTACGTATATTGAACCAACCTTGAGACCCTGGGATAAAACCCACTTGGTAATGGTCTATAATTTGTTTGATGTGTTGCTGGATTCTGTTATCTAGGATCTTGTTAAATATTTTTGCATAAATATTCATTAGTGATATTGGTCTATAATTTTCTTTTCTTGTTGTGTCTTTTTCTGGTTAGGGGATCAAGGTAATGTTTGCTTAATAGAATGTGTTGGATAGTATTTCTTCTTTTTCTATGTTTTGGAAAAGGTTAAGTAATATAGGTACTAGTTCCTCTTTAAAGGTTTGGCAGAATTTCAATGTGAAGCCATCTGGTCCCGGGCTTTTCTTTTTTGGGAGATTTTGTATAGTTGATGCTATTTCAGAATTCAATATAGGCCTGTTCTACATTTCCACCTCTCTGGCTAAGTCTAGGAAGGTGGCATGCTTCCAAGTATTGGTCTATTTTCTTCAGATTTTCATATTTCTGAGAATAGGGTTTCTTGTAATATTCATTAAGGATTTTTGAATTTCTGAGAGTCTGTTGTTAATTTATTATTGCCATTTCTGATTGATGAAATTGGAGATATTACTTTTTTTTTTCCTGGTTAGGTTAGCCAAAGGTTTATCTATTTTATTGAACTTTTCAAAAAACCAACTTTTACAGGTTGGTGCCTGTGGCTCAAAGGGGTAGGGCACTGGCCCTACATGCCAGAGGTGGCAGGTTCAAACCAAGTCCTGGCCAAAAGCTGCAAAAAAAAAAAAAAAAAAGGAACCACCCAAAAAAAACCAACTTTTAGATTTATTGATCTGTTATATAATTTTTTTGTTTTCAATTTCATTTAATTTTCCTCTAATTTTGGTTATTTATTTTCTTCTGCTGGGTTTGGGATTGGAATGTTCTTCTTTTCCAGTTGCTTGAGATGTCCCATTATATTGCTAACTTCCTCTCTTTCTGTTCTCTTGAGCAAGGCTTGCAGTGCTATAAATTTCAGTTTGTAACAAAAATTTGGTAACTTCCTTCTTAATATTTGGAAATTTTAAGACTCCTTTGTCAGTTCTGAATAGATCCTCAAAGAGGAAACTAAACAAAGAAATAATGGACTTAAACTTGGTCCTAGAACAAATGGATTTAAAAGACATTCACAAAACTTTTTATGCTAATAAAACTGAATGCATATTCTTCTCATCAGCCCATGGATTACCCTCCAAAATAGATCATATCTTAGGACACAAGTCTAACATCAACAAATTTAAATGAATAGAAATTATTTTTTGTATCTTCTCAGACCATCATGGAATAAAAATTGAACTCAGTATCCACAAAAATCTTTATACTCAAACCATTCACGGAAACTAAATAACCATAGGCTGAATGTCAACTGGGTCAAAGCCAAGATTAAGAAGGAAATCATCAGATTTTGAAACAAAATTATAATGAAGACAAAAACAATCAAAACCTGTGAGATATTGTAAAGGCAGCTCTAAGATGGAAATTTACAGCTATCATCAAGAAAACATTAAGAAAGAAAACTGACAGACTAATAGGCCATCTTAGCCAACAGGAAAGGAAAGATCAATCCACCACTAGACCCTCCAGAAGAAAATTAATAACCAAAATTATAGCAAAAAAAAGAAATTGAAAAAAAAGAATCAATCATAAGATAAATGAAACAAAAGATTGGTTCTCTGAAAAGATTGATTAAATTGTTAAATATTTGGCTAGACTAAACAGAAACAGAAAAGTAAAATCCCTTATAATGTCAAGCAGAAACAATAAAGGGGAAATAACAACAGATACAACAGAAATTATAAAAAGTCCTCAATGATTACTACAAAAAATGCTATTCTCAGAAACATGAACATTTAGAGAAAATGGACCAATATTTGGAAGAATGCCGTCTTCATAAACTCAACTGGCAAGAATTAGGAATTTTGAATAGACCTATTTCAAGCACTGAAGTGGTATCAACTATGCAAAATCTTCCCTAAAAGAAAAGCCTAGGAACAGAATTCAAGGACATGACAAAAATATTACACAAGTAGTTTTTATCCCATGGTTACAAGGCTGGTTCAACATATGTAAATCTATAAATATAATACACCACAGAAATAAAATTTAAAAGGCTATATGATTTTATCAATTGATGCAGAAAATGTTTTTCATAATATCCAGCATCAGTTCATGTTATGAACACTTAAGAAAATAGGCTTAGATGGGATATTTCTTAAACTAAGAGAGGCTTTATACAGAAAATCCACTGACAATATCATATTAAATGAAGTAAAATTGAAAACAATTCTACTCACACCTGGAATGTGACAAGGATGCCTATTTTCATCACTGCTATTTATTATATTGCTGGATGTCCTAGCCATTCAAATCAGGCTTTAGAAGGAAATCAAGGGTGTTCAAATGGGGACAGAGGAGGTCAAACTCACTCTTCACCGATTTATGACCTTATACCTTGAAAAACTGAGGGACTCAACTACCAAACTCTTAGAAATGATCAAGGATTAGTCCAGGCTTTCTTCTGCAACTGGCACAGGTCACATTCTTGCTCTCTGTTTCTGCCACCTGCACAACATGCCTGGTGAAGCCACAGAAACCGTCCCTGCTACTGAGCAGGAGTTGCCACAGCCTCAGGCTGAGACAGGGTCTGGAAGAGAGTCTGACAATGATTAATCAGTACCAGAGCTAGAGGAACAAGATTCCACACAGGCAACCACAAAGCAAGTGCAGCTGGCGGCAGCAGCTGAAATCCATAAAGAACTAGTCAGTAAAGCAAAACACAGTTGGAGTGAAAAGAAGGCTATGACCAAACTGGGTCTTTGACAAGTTACAAGGGTTACTAGAGTCACTATCCAGAAATCTAAGACATCCTCTTTGTCATCACAAAACCAGATGTCTACCAGAGCCCAGTTTCAGATACATACATAGTTTTTGGTGAAGCCAAGATCGAGGATTTATCTCAGCAGTCACAGCTAGAAGCTGCTGAGAAATTCAAAGTTCAAGGTGAAGCTGTTTCAAACATTCAAGAAAACACACAGACCTTAACTGTAAAAGAAGAGAGTGAGGAGGAAGAGGTTGATGAAACAGGTGTGGAAGTTAAGAACATAGAATTGGTCATGTCACAAGAAAATGTGTTAAGAGCAAAGGCAGTCCGAGTGCTGAAGAACAACAGTAATAATATTGTAAATGCTATTAGGAAATTAACAATTTAACCATCAATGAAATGAGGACTTTTGTGGTGTTTCAAAAGAGTAACTGCAGCTTGGTTTGAAATTTGTACTGTTTTTATCATTAATAAAGTTATGGCTTCTTGTTGGATGAATTAAAAAAAAAAAAAAATTATCAAGGAATATAGAAGTGTCTTGGGATACAAAATCAATACCTACAAATCAGCATCTTTTGTATATATCAACAATAACCAAACTGAAAATATAGTCTAACAAAGGATGTGAAAAACTATGAAACACAAGTATAGTCTAACATATTCTATAAAAAACTATGTGAAAGGATGTGAAAAACTGTGAAACACAAATATAGTCTAACAAAGTCTATAAAAAACTATGAAACATTTGGATTAAAGATGGCGGCCGAGTAACAGCTTCCCTGTAACTGGGTACAGTGAGTTTGGGGAGACAAGACCCCAGGCATCTCTGGCTGGTGGGATCTGCCTATGATCATCCCTTTGAGGATACAGGGAGCCAGCAAGGGACTTCTGGACCCCAGGAGGAGGGCAAAAACAGTGGAAAACTGGCAAGTGGCTGCATGTGTTCGATCAACCTTATCACACCGGCAACCGTGAGTACAAGCAGCAGTGAGACTGCAAACCTGAAAGGCCTTACCTGTGAACTGTTTTGGTGTTCTTGGACTTGGCACTCAATTGAGCTGCCTTGGGGAGAGCTTGAGCAGGAGTGTGGAGAACTTTGGGCATTGTCTTGGACCCCAAAATGAGCCACTGAGCTGGGCGAAGTAAGCCATTGTGAAAGAACTGCTACGGCAAGCTCCACCCTCAGGGTCCCAGAGCAAAGATCAGGTGGGACAAAGTAAACTAGTGACCGAGCAGCCTAAAGGCGGGGAGTGAGCTGCCTTACATTCTTAATCCTTAGGGGCAGAGTGAGATGGTTTTGGCACAATGGAGCCTTGGGCTATTGCCCTGGGTAGAGTGCTGTGATGTCACAGCTCATAGCAACCTCAAATTCCTGGGCTTGGCACTGCCCAGACCTCCATAAAAGCTGTGCAGCGAACCCAAACGGTGACCCGCACCGACTGGGCCTCCACATTCCCTGACTAGGAACTGAGGGAGCCACGCAAACCTGCATTCTCCCCCTTTGGTCCTTCAAGCCTCCACAGTAGCCCGTTCATCTGGACAGGGACTCTGGTAGCTGTGTGCCCTCTGGAGCCCTCCCTGACTCTGCACAGAGCCCTTCTCCTGGCCAGAGACTGCTGGAGCCTTGGGCTCTCTGTGACAAAGTCACTGGGCACCAGGCACTGCCAGAACTGTGCGCACCACCCCCAGCCCTGTTGCTGGATTCGGGTGTGTCACAACAGCGGAGCTGCTTCCACAACCAGAATTCCCTAGGTAGAGCAGCCCCAGAGGAACTACACAGGGTCACTCCCGACAAAGATCCAGCAACCAATAGAGTGATCCTGCTGGGGTCTAATTTTGGAGAGACACTTCCCCAACTCTAAGGACAGCCAGAGGCAACGGTGAAAAACAATCATGAGGCAAAATCAACAAAAAAACTCTGGCAATATGAATAATCAGAGTAGATCAACTCCCCCAAGGATCAATGGGGCAGAAACAACACAAGACTCCATGCACAAACAAATAGCTGAGATGTCAGAAATTGAATTCAGGATCTGGATAGCAAACAAGATCGAATTAGAATTCCAAAAGTTATCTCAAGAATTTAACGGATTCAAACAGCAAATGAACAAAGATTTTGACACATTGAGACAAAAAGTTGCATCCCTCAAAGATCTTAGAAACACAGTAGAATCCCTCAGTAACAGAATGGAGCAAGCAGAAGAAAGGATATCTGACATTGAAGACAAAGCTTGTGAACGCTCCCAAACCCTCAAAGAAGAAGAGAAATGGAGAGCAAAAACAGACCACTCTCTCAGAGAGCTCTGGGATAATTTGAAGAAAACCAATATTTGTCTTATAGGAATCCCCGAAAGTGACGAAGTGGCTTCACAAGGCACAGAGTCTCTTCTCCATGAGATTATGAAGGA
>CAUYPK010010543.1:0-49095 GCA_963574355.1 Loris lydekkerianus
TCTGCTTCCTCCACTCTGTTACTGAGGGATTCTACGGTATTTTTTCAGATCTTTGAGGTCTGTAAATTCTTGCTTCAGTGCATCAAAATCTTTGGTGGTTTTATCTTTAAATTCATTAAATTCTTGAGACAACTTTTGAATTTCTCCTCGAATTTCTAATTCCGACTTTTGAATTGCTCCTCGAATTTCTAATTCCAAATTTTCCTCCATTCTATTAATCTTGTTTGCAATCCAAATTCTGATTTCTATTTCTGACATCTCGGCCAGCTGTTTATGAATGGAATCTTCAGTTACATCTGCCATATCTTTCTTTGGGGGGATTGATCTATTCTGGTTATTCATGTCACCAGAATTTTTCCACTGATTCCTCCCCATGATTATTTTACACCATTTGATTTTTCCCCTGGAGCTTTGTTGAGGACCCGTACAGTGCTACACCTGAGAAACTGGGGACCTGTTTGGTATAGTGAGACTTAAGTGGTTCTGTCTTATTTTCTTCTGGTCTCTGTTCGACCCTAGTGAAACAGTTACTCTGGGTTGAAGTCTCAACTCTGGAGAAATACCAGCAATTACATCACCCTGCCCCCCACAGGCAACAATTGGAAAAGGAAAATCAAACCTTCCTTTTCAAACAACCACACACCCAGGGCACCACTTGAATAGTCCTCGGACGATTGGCTCAGTTCATAAGGTCCAAATCAACTGTCTTAGTCAGCACCTGTCTCAGGTGGGAGAGTTTAAAAGGTCTCTGGCAACTGGATCACAGGGGTCTGGTAACAACTCAGATATGACTTGCTCCGGTGCCCCATGAAGTCAGGAGGACCCACCCAGCAAATAGATTAGTCTGGGAAGGTTGATGCATCCTTCCCCCACCTTACACCTCTGTCACACCCAGTCACTGATAGCCCTGCAGGGCTGTGACCCAGTTGCCCTCTAGTGAACAGATACTCCAGGGGTTTGCACCTGCCTGAATCACAAGGAAATCTATATCTGCTCAGCCAGATATAGCACTCTGCCTCTATCCAGCAGGGGGAGGTTAGGTCTGACAACCTCGGGCGCTTGATGGAGGCTAGAGGGTGTTCACTCATTTCCAGCTCCACCCCTGATTGATGTTACTGACAGAACAGAACAGAACAACTTTGTGGGAATTTGTTTCTGTCCCTGCTAAATTCCCCTGCACAAGAGAAACTGTTTTGAGTTCCCAGAACCTGCACCTCAGGCCCTGTCTTTGCTCCTACAGGTTTGTATTCGGTTAGCTATCAGTTCTAGCCTCCTGCATTCCTTTGTCTAGAGGCTGATGATCCCCTGAGGGCTGGGTGCGTCTTAGGCTTAGTAAAGCGGTCCTCTAGGTCAGCCCCGCCCTAGGAACTTCCCAGCTCTGTGTGTGCATTTTCTAGTCCCTGCACTTCACCCAGGCCAGTACTGCCTCAGACAAACCCTTTACTCACGGGGCCTGGGTTTCCATCCCAGATCTGTTCCACGATGGTTGCCACCTGAGAAGATGCTTGGCCTCCTCTGGTTGCCCAGGGAGACAGGGGGTGTGGCTTCAGAATATCTGGGAGTGAGCCCTATTGTTGCCAAAAACGGCTGCTGCTCTGTGCCTTGGGGCACCGCCGCTCCGGTGTGGTTTCCTCTCAGCCAACCGTCCTCTCCTCACTCCCATGCCACAGAATCAGCACCAACCAGCTGCAGTCTAGGCCCTGTCCACACCCCTCGAGAAATCACCCAAGAATCTGGACTCCTGGGGGACAGGCCTCCAGACCTCAGAGTGAGAGTGGAGGGGAGTGCTGGGAGCTCAGAGTTGCAGGTAGAGAATATACACAGTTTTATGCCTGGCAGGAGAATGCCATGGCACCCTAGTAGGGGAGGTAGATCCGGTTTTTAGAGGGTCTGTTCTCTGGAGTGGAGTGTTAGGACCTTTGAACTCTACTCATTTGTTTGTGGGGCACTCTGAGCCGTTCTCATGGCGGAGGGGACTCCCATCCACTTGGTGATGGATTTTGTACTTTTTGTTAGTATCCTTGGGGTCGCAACTCACCTCAGTGGGGTTGATGTGCGTTCTTCAACCTTCTCTCTTAGTGCAGCTCTAATCCACCAGGATACTTGCTATATTTCTGTCCTTTAACTCTCCTTCTGGACAGGAGCCTCTGTGGAAAGCTGGCTTCAGTCAGCCATCTTGTCTCCACCCCATGTCACCAAATTTAAAGAGTACTTTGGGATGGTTGAACCTGAAATAAAAACTGTGCTGTGTACACAGAATTCATTTTGGGGAGCCCATGCCCTGGGGTTCTGGGTGGGCAAGGCCAGTTTGCAGCTGAGGAGCATGGAGTGAAGGGGAGTCAGAGTCTGCATGCTGGATGACAAGAACAGGCTTAAGGAAGCTGGAGGCTTGAAGACCAATAGGCAGAGAACCAGAATTGAGTCCAAAGTGAAGGTTCCATGGGAGAGAAGCAGCAGAATAGAACTGACTGGAAGTGGGAGGAGATGAAGGGTGTTGAGAGCACTGGCCATCTAGAGAGTTCCTTCGACGAAGCCCCTGGTGGGCAGGAGGTGGTTAGCAACCGCAGGAGAGGCTGAGGGTTCAGGCTACACATAGGGCAGTCCAGGGGATCCCACATGGGAGCCAGTGGGAGGAGGAGGGCCACGGGTGTCCCTCCATGGAGGTGTCCCACCATTCGAGGGACACTTGGGCACTTTTTATTCTCCACTTCAGTTCTCACCTTCATTGACACAGATAATTAGCATTGATGGTGGCTCATTAGCTAATTATTTCTGGCTCATGTTTACCAAGTGTATTACAGGCAGTTTGGGAAGATCTTTCTGAGAGCCAATTATTGGAAAAATCATCAGAAAAAAACAGACTTTTGATACATAGGCTTCCTTCTCTTTTTATTTTACAGAAAAATGATGGCTCAGTCACGTTAACCACAGTTTCTAGGTTGTCCTGCATCTAGGCTCATTGAACACCAGAGGGAGTACAGTAGGAAACATCATAGAATGAGCCTGTGGGCCCAACTTTGCCTCCCTGGCTTATGACCCCAAAATCATTTATCTTTTCTTAGTTTGGGTTTACTTGTCTGTAAGATGGAGGACATAATATCTACCTCATAGAACTGTTGTGCAGATAAAGTGAGATCATTTACCTGAGGGATGTTTTGTGAAATGTAAAGTACTGAGTCAATATCTGGTTAGACACAGAGTGACTTTCCCATTTATTCAGTCACGGGATCCTGGGGAGCCTCTCTGTGGCAGCGGGAAGTGGTGGGACCCTCTAAGAATTATGCTCAAGACAGCACCTTCTTGTACCAGCCCAACTGGACAGCCATGGGGAAGCTATCAAGGCCACCACCTCCCCCTTCAGCCTTGTCTTCCCTGCCTCTTGGCCCAACTTTATGTTCAAGAAATACAGAAACTGCTTCTTCCTCACTTGCTGTCCTTGCCACACTTTGAGATGATCACTCACACTGCTTCCTCCTCTGCTGCTCATTCTTTACCCAGGATTCTACCAAGAAGCCAGGTGGCATCAACCTGCATCAAATGCTGTGTTGCCCTAGCCCACCTAGGATAGGGATAGTAGCCAGGTGTGGTGACTCACGCCTATAATCTCAGCACTTCTGGGAGGCTGAGACAGGAGGATCACTGGAGGCCAGGAGTTGTAGGTCACAGTGAGCTATGATCATACCACTGTACTCCAGCCTGGGTGAGAGTGAGACCCTGTTTCAAAAAACAAAAGGAATAATAATAATGAGGAGGAGGACAATGTTAGTAGCAACCTCATTGGGTTCTTGTAAGAATTAATCAGTTAATGTGTGTAAAGTGCATGAACAATGCCTACACAGAGAAGGCCCGGGATAAACATTAGCCATCGTATTGTCACCACTATCCTTCTAGGCACTTTTGCTGCTGCCCCTAAAATAACATGTCTCTGTCCCCAAATATTCTACCTTGTATTGAAATGAGCTTGCCCTAAGTCTGTCCTCCCAAATAATATCTTCTCCTAGTGTGTTCCTAACAGCAAGGACCCTGCCTTATGAGTCTTGGTGTCCCTTGAACGTAGGGCAGTGTCAAGCACATGGTAAGTAGTCAGGAAATTGAACTGATACCAGAGGAGCTGCATCTCTGAGATGGGTTTTCTTTATTACTGATTTTTGATTGGGACTGCATTTTCCTCAGTGGAGTTAGTTATTGCCGTAAAAGAGCAGAGTTAATAACCTGTGACCTTGGGTGACCCTTACTCCATTGTCCTTGGAGTGGCCTCCTCTGACCAAAACATCTATATCCCCTGTTGGTTGATTTTTAGTTTTTCAGTCCAGTCTTCCTGCTAGATACAGGCTCAGTTTTAGTAGGTGAGGCACTGTTCTGCCTGTCAGGTGAATGGGTAGGTTTGTGTGTCAGTGAATGGACACACGGTCATGATGGTTCTGGCCTAGAAAATATAGAATGATTACCTGTGATTGTATTCTTAGGAGCCCTGAAAAGTGGTGCATGCAGAATAGGGCTTTTGTTTCGCAGATTTCACATCAACATCTTTTGCCCACAAAGCACAAGGTCAGAAAGCGGACAATGGGAAGAATTCCCAGGTTCTGGGAGGGGCGGGAGCAACATGGATTACTGACCTGGGTACGAACCTCAGGATCTCTCTTTATTTTGAAAGAGCCACTTCTGCAAGAGGCAATTATCAGCTTCCTGTTTGGCTTTGGATCCTCCCCTGCCTCTGCTGTTCCAGACTTTGTAATTGCTGCCAGGAGAATAGAGAGCCTGGTATGGCCCAGGGACAGAGGGAATCTGGGGAAACCATGCAACCACCCAGAGACTGTTGCTATTTGACCCCCAGTACAGTTACCAAGTCCCCTCTTCCTCCCACTGGATACAAAGGATACTGGGGAAATTTCAACTCCCTCAGATCCCTGAAAGGCAGGGCCACCCCATGACACAGGGACACAGGCAATATCGGCTCTCCCGGTGAAGCCCTGTCCTACTTGCTGGCTCTTTTCTCAGCAGTCAGTAGAGCACCGATGCCCAAACCCACAAAAGTTCATCAGAAGCTGCATCCACCTCTTCTTAGGGGCCTCAAAGCATACCATCCAGCCTGGCTGCTCCTCCAACATCTCAGATTCCAACAGCCCACTCTCAGACTCTGCTCCTGACTTGTACTCTCTCAGGTGACAAAGCGCTCTGCCTTCTCCCTGCCTGTCCCACTCTGGCGTCTCTCAGGAAGATCCCGCCACCACTCACTTCCCACCGCCCTCCATCCCCTTGTCCCTTGTTTTACCTCTTTCATGCAGACAGTCCCTCTTCCCACAGGCTGATGAAATGCCACCACATGCCAGGCTGTGGTGCATCCTCAGTTGATAGTAGTAATCAGGGATAATGTGCTGCAGCTCTTAGGAAGAGACAGACATTGATCCAGAAACAGACTACCCCATACGTAATTGCAGGCAGTATGAATTCACATCAGATTCTGTGACAGAGACCTGGTTTAGTTCAGCATGGGGGAGAAGGTGGTGAGTCAGAGAGGATGTTCCAGAGGAAGGGACACTCGTACTTAGACCTGAGGATTATTCAGTTATCCAAGAGATCAGTGGGGAAAAGTACCCTCCAGATGGCATGTGCCAAGGCCCTGAGGCAGGGAAGGTCTGTGAAGGAAGCTGTTAGGGGTGGAGTGCTGAGAGTGTGAGGAGTGTGTGTGAGGTGCAGCTGAGGAGAGGCAGAGACAGATCATGAGGGACTATGGGGACATGGTCAGGGTAAGAGTGGTATTCTGCCAGTGATGGGAAGCTGCTGAAGAGTTATGCACTGTGAAAGTCATCAGCCCAGCACCACATAAACCCCAGATTAACTGGGTAGCTGAATACCTGGGGTTAAAGTCACACAGCCCTCCAGAGATCAGGGAGGCTGGATTGGTTAGAAAGCCCCAGAAGATGGAGGTGTGGGAATGGCTTGGCCATAACCGGAGCCATTCCGTGAAGACTGGAAATTGTAATAGGCACAGAGCCTAACATTCCACACACATCTCTTATGACCCACAGAGGTTCTGGGGGTTTTAGTATCCCACATTGCAACTCAGGAGACTGACACCTTGGAGAGCCTCAAACAGATTCATGCAGCTGAGTGACAGACCAGAACGTGGCCCTGGACTTGGGCTCTACAGCCAGTGCTCTGTCTGCCCAGCAGGGCCTGCAGAAGAGAGAAAGCTCCTTGGAACTTGGTGGAGGAAAGGGTTGTGCAGGTGTAATGTTCATGTTCCTTTGGAATCCACACCAGCTCCCACGCAGCAGTGACAGGCTCCCAAGTAAAGAAGGGCCCCAACACTCCTGGTTTCCATTTAACATCTAAAGAGCATGGAGTTCCAGAGGCCTCTGTTGTATGCCAGCCTCCCTGCTGGCTCTCACACGGACGCCACAATCATCAGAGCAGAGATGATCCATCCAGGGACAAAGGCCAGTCCCCTGAGTGGTGGCAGGAGATGACCAACTGCTTGAGCAGAATGGCTCAAAGCATTTGCAGCCTGGGCTTTGCACTGGGGAGGGCTGAATTCTGAGCTGCCTTCCCCAGGGTGCAGAAGGAAACAGCAGCAGATGGGAGTGCCCTCTGCCTTCCCCAGCACCCCAGAAGTGTTCTCGGGCAGCACTCCTCCCATGCCTCCTTACTCTGCAGTCATTTATGCACAGCTTATGCCTAGCCAGAGTCATCTTTGTGTCCCCTCCCTACATTTTGCCCTCAATGCTTATGGACTTCAAAAATTACCTGTTAAAGGAATTAGCCAATCAACAAACAAAGCAAATGTGGGGGAGGAAAGAAATAATGTAAATTTTACAGATTGATAACACACTGGGTTTAAGTCCCAGCTCTGCCAGGTACATGCCGGCTGAATGTGGGCAAGTTACCTCATTCCTCTCCTCTAACTTGTGAGATAGGGCCAGTAGTGTGCTTCCTCCCTGAGGACTTATACCAAGTGAGTCCATGAATTTAAGACTGAACACTCTGCTTCCAGGGCTGTCATGCTCCGTGTCACTTAAGTTTTCTGTATCTCAGTTTCCTCCTTTGCAAAATGGGGGAGGTGACCCTAGTGGCCACCTAGCAGTGGCCACTGCTGCAGAATAAGTGAGAGTAGAAAGGGACATCCCACCTGGATGGTGCTTCATGAGGCCACACCCGGGGAACATGGAGAAATTTTGCAGTCTCTCTGCTCCTCTAGTGTGGTAACACCCATGTGAATTCCTGCATCCCCACAGGCGTGTCAGCATGGCCCCACCTCTACACACTGCAGCTTCTGTGTGCTAAGCTGGGACCTGTCCAGGAAGGCATTCTCACTGTCTTGTCACCAGGGCACACACCGGCTGCTGGCATGCTCATAGTCCTGCCTGGCTCAGAGCCGCTGCTCTGATCATTGTGGCGTCAGATGCTCCACATCTGCTGACCTGCTCAGCACACAGTGAAACACAGCATGAGAAGAACACAAGTGGAAAATTAATGAAAACAACAAACTGATTTCAAAAGTCCATGCCTCTAGACCACACCGCCTTCATCCCTATTTTCCTGATCTCTCTTCCTCTGCTCAGCTTTTGTGGGCCTGACCCTTCCCTGCTCTCTCCCCGCTGTCCTTGGGCATTGTTTGGTGGGAACTGGGAAGCTCCTTTATCTTCCCACCTTCACCCTGCCCAGCACAATTGGAAGTAACTGCTCCCAGCAGCCAGCAAAGTCCTGTCCCTACGCCAGTGCACCTCTAGGGACATGACTCAGCTCTGATGTCACTTGGAGAGAGACCCAGCACTTTGGGCTGGTAGGACAGGGGGAATCCTTGTAGAGGAGGCCCCAGTCAGTACTGGCTGCAGCAGCCTTTGATTCTGATGGAAGAGGAGATACAGGTGAACAGAGTGACATTCATCCCAGCTCTGCCACTTCTTTGCTTTGTGACATTGGTGAGTGATTTGGCCTGAGCCTCAGCTCCCTTAAGCAAAAGAAAAAGACTAGCACAGCGCCAACTTTGAGGCTGCTACATCAGACCTTTGGTGGAATGCTTGCCTCCTGGAAACCTCCACATTAATGTTAGCTGCTCTTATTGGTAGTAGTAACACTATCCGACTTTCGAGATTCCCACCCTTGCCTGCCTTGACCGTCTCAACCTTGCCACCACAGCTATTGTCCTCTGTGGCTCTCTCGGCCTTGTTCTTGCTCTGATACACACATCTCTTTGACTTTTTGACTTTGACTTTATTTCCTGGTTTCTGAGCTCTGGACTCTTACGGACCACTGAGGCCAAAGAGCCTCTAGTCCACACTCCGCATTGACCCCTCTGGGTCATGTCTGGGCCATGGCCACTTCTCATGGTGTCACCGAGGCTTCAGTAAGCAGTGAGGCCTGAGAAGATAAGTATCAGGCCTCAGCTGATAAGTGTCTAGTGACTCTTCCTTCATCTTGGAGACAGAATGACAATCATTTCCATAGTAATATCTCCTTGATCCCAATGTAGGGGTGTGTGGCACAACTTTTGGGTACAGGACACAACTACGAGATCCTAACCAATTCAAATATTGTGACCTGGTTGTTTGTACCCTCTCATTAACCTGAAATTTTTTTTTTTTTTTAATCTCTTTGACCTTAAAATTCATTCTCCCTGATTCTCACATTAGATGGGAAGAAGGTGCAGCAGCTAGGATGTTGAGTTCGGGAACCAGCCTCCAGAGCTAAGGCCCCAGCTTTAGGCACAGATGTCAAGGATGGCAGAGGGGCCTTCCTTCCCCTCCGAGCTCCCAGGGCCTCCAGCCCAGCATGCTCTGTGTTCACCGTGCCCCTCGGATGCATGTGCTGCCATGAGATTCTGCCATGAGGGATTCAGGCCCCATGTACTGAGGGTGGCGGGGTTGAACCCGGTCCTGGCCAAACTACAACAAAATAATAGCTGGGCATTGTGGCAGGTGCCTGTAGTCCTAGCTACTGGGGAGGATAAGGCAAGAGAATTGCCTAAGACCAGAGAGCTGGAGGTTGCTGGGAACTGTGACGCCATGGCACTCTACTGAGGGCGACAAAGTGAGACTCTGTCTCTTAAAAAAGAGAGAGAGAGAGATTCTGTCACGGAAATTCAGTCATGTCTTTATAAATAACAGAACTGCATATGTTTTGTGCTAAAGCAGTCAATGAAGCCACCAAGCGTGCAGTGCCAGACTTTATCACTTAACCAAGGCACAGTACATGAGGGGACCCCCAGATGTCCTCCTGCAGGCATCCACCAGAAGATACCAAACTAGAACTCTACTTGAATAACACAAACGGAAATAAGTGAACCACACCTCCTCCCAGTCAATGACAAGGCATAAAGTAAAAAAATGGAAATGAAGAAAGGGGTTGCGTACTCTCGGTGTCAAGGCCTTTCCCAGTGCTAGGAGCTGTAGGATTCTAGACACCCGCATTCTGGGGGTGACCTGGCTGTGTGGCTGGGCTCCGAGCACCAGGCAGGCAGGAGCTGCACCTCCCCGCACCACCTGACACATCACTAGAAGCCTAACAGCAGCCAATCAGAGACTGTGTCAGCTCCCCAGGAATGACACTAGTGCCGGAGATGCCACCAGGAGGGGCTGGAGCCATGCAGAGGAGAGTGGATGGGGACCCAGGTGCAGGGAAGCCACCCTGAGTCCAGAAAGAGCCAGTGGTGGGGGTCTTGTATTCTAAGAGAAGGAGTTCATCCCTGGGGAATGGCCACTCCCTGTCCCTCTTCAGAAACTTAATTTCTTCCCTTTGCAGCCCTGAAAATCCAACTCACCATCAGCACAGGACTGAGGTCTTTAGTCAGAGATTATAGGAGCTAGACATAGCCTATCCATTAGGCTATTTTTTCCACTCTCCTGGTTTTATAAATGAGGAAATTGAGGGCGAAAGGGCTCACATTGAAGAAAATAGCCCAAAAACCATCCCTGAAGGGCAGCCAGGCTAGTAGCCTCCAGAGCAGATATTTTTAGACTGGAAACCCTTCCCCCAAAACTGCCTGTGAGATGTGTGTGTGTGTTTCTGTCTGTCTGTCTTCTGTGTCCTATCCGTTATCCACAAAGTCTAACACATTGGTGAGAACAAAGTAGCACTCAGAAAAGCCTTGTGAAAGGAATAATGTGCCTGGATGTGCATCTTTCTTGGTGTGCGTTGCCAGTGGTTCATTTTTTTCTCTCTCTACTCCAGTGTCCTCATTATATAAACGAAGTATCACCACGTGCCCTTCTGTTACCTTGTCAAGATGAAAGGAAAATAGTTCTTATTTCCATGAACAGAAGAAATGGGTCTTACCCTTTGAGGAGGTCCAGGTCCCAGCCAGACCGCATTCTTTTCAAATGAGCAATGCCCATTGTAATAGTTCCCATTTACAAAGCACCTGTTAGGTGCCAGGCACAATATAGATTGCTTTTTATAGGTTTTCTCATTAAAAAAAAAAAAAAAAAAAAAAAAACTACAAGGTAGGTTTTTTTATTATCCCCATTCATATGGGGAGAGGCCTTGCCATTTTCTCAAGGCCACGTGGTCAGCAGGTGGCAGTGTCCAATTTGTCGGCCACGTCCTGGTTGTGGTGTCTTCCCGCACCCCATACTGCCTCTCTGCATCAACTCAGGCCAGCCCTCAGTCTGTCCAGCTCTGCCCAGTCTAGATTATGATCCAATTTACATTTGATAAAGTTCACATTCATGGCTATGGCGGCAGGGCAACCTTGGAAGCAGAGGCCCAATGAGGAGCTTGTCCGATGGCCCTGGAAGGAGAGAAAATGGCATGAAGCAGTGTGGTGGCCATGGAGTCCAAGAGAAGGAACAAATTCTAGCCATACGGTGAAGGCAGAGCAGAGAACCATATTATCAATGGTTATTGGTATCAAAGCAGGGTGTGGTTGGCAGGTTGGTGAGGGACAGGGGGGGTCTCTGCACTGTGCTTCCTTCTCCACCTGGAAGGCAGCCCACATTGAGCACCCCTTACCGTTGGGTCCCATTGCAACCCCACTTCTCTGCATCACCTTCTCTGAGAAGCCTCCCTGATCTCCACTCCTAGGTCATCTCTGCTTCTTCTTGTCACCTAAAGAGCCTGGACATGAGAAGGACTTTACTTTTTCTCGGGAGGACATCAGACTTGTCACCACAGGTGGGCTATGAGCTCCTTAAGAATGGGAGCAGACCGGCTGGGCCTAGCACAAGGTCCCACGCCTGCTAAGGAGCCAGAAGGACTTATGTGTGGCCAGCAGACACGGCCCTTGTAAGAGAAACAGCACCGATCTGAAGGGGTGAGTAAGCCCACACCCATGTGTGAGGCAGTCTGGCTTCTGCTCTAAGAAGCTGAGAATTTGAGTCCACCCTGAGTAACCACCGTCAGACATGACCCACAAAAGTAGCCACTGACCCCAGCCCTCAAGCCTGTCAAATAGGCCTCAGTGGAAGCCTCTAAACACCCAGCCCAGGCACCTAGGGGCACAGGTGAACTGCCCTCCACGTGACGGTGATAAGTACACAGGGAGACGTTGTCTGCAGTGCCAGCAAGACTCAGTCTAAACAGAACGTGAGGCGCGTAACTAAACAGGGTGCCTCTCCCAATACTGATGGCCCTAGAAAAACACTGGAAATTATGTTTTCTGCAGTGGGAAAAAATGCCTCCCTGTGTGCCAGAAAGGAAAGGATGTGGTCAGAAGGGAGGGAGCGGAGGTGAAGGGGGAGTATTCACAGACTTCTCGGGATCTGACATAAACAGTGCAGAATGAGGAACATTCTAATTTTAAAACTTACTCTGTAATTGTGGTGAAGGCCATCTGAGGATCAGGATGCATGCCAGAGCCGGGGCTGGGAATTGGTGTCTGGGGGCCCAGTGGCTGCCAGGTGACACAGGGCCTGGCTTAGCTCCCCACCTCCCAGCCCAGCCCCGAGCGCTTCCTCTCTTCTCCTCTCCCACCATGCGGTTACTTCCAACTCTTCCCGCAGAGGCTTTGGGAGCAGAGAAACATGCCAGGAAGGCAGGAATGACTCTAAGTATGAGCCTCACATGAACGCCCTCAGCCTTCAATGGGGAAAGCCTGAATTTACAAGAGTGCGGGTTTCTCTTTAACTAAACTTGCCACATACCCAAATAGTAGCTCCTTAGGTTTGAGCCAAGAAGATGAAGAAAGAAGGTGGGAGCCTTTCCCCCACTTCCCCAAGTGCAGTGAAATTAACTCAGCAGTCAGGATCACTTCAGAGAGCAGGCTCAACGTAGCTGGTAAGGCCACAGACTTTCAGAACAGAGCCTGGCATTCCAGAAGCTACCAGTGAGCTAAGATCAGGGTGACATTATCAGAGCTAATATCACCTGAGAACTGCAGCTGGTCCAGCGGTGCCCACATTAACCCTTTAGTTAGTGGTATGGGAGCAGCAGGTCCTTTGGAGAGGTCAGGTGACGAGCCTGAGGATAGTCACGGGTAGCCAGGCAGGTGGCCTCATGAGGAAGTAGCCAGGCAGGTGGCCTCATGAGGAAGGAGATGGGCAGTTGTTCCCAAAATGTTTCAATATTTTAACCACTGATAGGATCATAGCAGTGTGGATGGATTGGCTGATATCATCAATGATATTATCACTATTTTTTAAAACTTTTGGACCTTTAATTTAGTACCAGGGAGGTATCATAAAAGAGCATGTGCAGCTCAGCACCGTAGCACAGCGGTTAGGACTCAATTTCATATCTGACACAAGCAGTCAGTGTAACCTGGTCCTTTGTATCCTCAATGAATCCCCAACAATAAAAAAAAAAAAAAAGACTCAATTTCACCACATGTAAAGTGGGAATAAAAATAGTACCTATTTCTAACGTTGCTGGGAAATTTAAATTAGGTAATACATAGAAAGTGCTTACTAGGCTCAGCGCCCATGGGTCAATGGGTAGGGTGCTGACCACATGCACTGAACCTGGCGGGCCAGCTAAACAACAACAACTGCAACAAAAAAAATAGCCGGGCTTTGTGGTGGGCATTTATGGTCCCAGCTACTTGGGAGGCTGAGGCAAGAGAATCGCTTAAGCCCAAGAGTTTGAGGTTGCTGTGAGCTGTGATGCCCCAGCACTCTACCAAGGGCAACTTAGTAAGTGAGACTCTGTCTCGGGGGGAAAAAAAAACAAAAAGCATGTGATTTAAAATGCATCAGATTTTTGGTTCGCAAAACCTCCCTGGCCTCCAGACCTTGAGCAAGTTCCTTACTGTAGAATGGAAAGTCCACTGGTAGCCACCTTGCGTGGCTAATGGATGAAATGGAGAACAGTAAGCGTGCTCTGTAAATACTAAGACCAAACAGATGTGAAAAAACACACTAACAATAGCAAAAAAAAATTCCAGGTTGGAACTGTCTGGGGTTCCAGAGCGGTGCGTCCATATCTCCCAGCTCCACTCATCCTTAATGTTTGCTGGCTCTGGGATAAGAGAACTAAGGCCTGGGTATCATATTTCTAAATACTTAAAAGTTATACTTGAAACTAACAGTATACTGAATTAAGTAAGTTCTGTCCTCCTGCCAGACAAACATACCTGTACAATAACCTGAAGGCTGTGTTTTAATTTAGAGTAACATGGGTGCCTCAAAGCTCTGTCCCAGAATGCAGCGGTACGGGAGCAGCAGACCCTGAGCCTCGCCCCAGCCTCTCCCTACCCTGGGCTCTGTACCAGGTTGAGAGAGATGTACCATCATGCATGTGGATGCCAAACTCTATTCATACCCCCAACAAACAGCCACCCTCTGGCCACTCTTTGGGCCCCAAAGTACACAGTGGACTACCCCAGGGGAGACAGACCAGGGAAAAGGCCTGCATAGACCATGGTGACACGTTTAGCATCATCTGGGCTGGAAATACTGAGATCCTGGGTACCCAGAGGGTGACCTGGAAGAAGGGGCACATCCTCTCAGCCCCTCTAGACTCCTTGCCCAGTGTGGTAGGGCATGGTCAGAAGTTAGAAAACTTTAGTACCGTTAAAGGTCAGCCCCGGGCTCCACTCACCTGGGGTTAAGGGCAGCACCGTCCCAGATCTCAAAGTCTGCCCTGGAAGTTCTCTGGGCTAGGAATCATCGTGCCTCTGTGTGTGCTTCCCCCTGACTCCCAGCCCCTACTGCACCAAGGGACATTAGTATCAGTAGAGCCCTGTGCACCTGCCAACTCTCTGCTGCCAGTGCTGCTCCCCTGATCCCCATCTCTTGGTGACTGTAGAGCTTCAGAAGGACATCGGGGGTCTTCTCAAAGAAGCTGCCCTACCTCTCATGGGCACTGGGAGAACTGACTGGGCCCAGGTGGAGCCTCACCCTTAACCTAGGGCCTGCTTATTTGAATGAAATGCTTAACATGAGCTTGTTTGATTGAGATTTGCCTCTTTCTTCTAAAAACAGGCTGCAGAAAGCATGAGGGTTGCGATAATCGATGTTTTCATTATTGGGCCCATTGGCGAGTCCATTAGCTGTGAGCTGTGGGTCAATGGCTGATTGTCTAAAGCGAAAGCACTGTGTTCATCACAGTTAGGAGAAGGGTTGTAGAAGGAAGGAAATGAGGTAATAACTAATACTGACATGGCGTGTTATAGTTTACAAAGCGTTTGCTCATACATCATCACTTCATTGGATCCTTCTAATAGCTCTGAGATGTAGGAAGCCTAGAGTTATTTTCTTCCCATTTCACAAATAAAGAACCAGAGCTGGCAGGAGTGACTTGCTTGAGGTCAAGCACCTCTTAGCTTGCCTAGGATATCCATATCTCCTCAAGGCAGTTTAGCACTTCTGTGCACACAGCACCCAAGACTTCAAAGCAAGGGAAGTGAGATTAAGAGCTCAAAGGAGCTCTTGCCACAAACATGGAAAGGCAGGGCAGGGTCACAGAGCCCTGACTTTGAGTCTAGCATTGGCCCTTCCTATCTAACTTTCAACAATTTACTCTGAGATTCATTTCCTTGTGTGTGAACAGAGTGTAGTGATTGCTGCCTTGTAGGGCCACTGTCAAGGGCTTGCACAGGGAAGCGTTCAGCAGCTGTGAGTCTCCTTCTTCACCTCCCCATCCCCCACTGCTGCTGCTCACTAATACCTAAACTCCAGTGTCACTCTGGGCCACACCCCTTGCTCAATACTTCCCAGTGGTTATCTCGTTTAATTCTCAAGTACATCAAGTAAGTGCTGTTGTCAGCCCTGTCTTATAGGTGGGGAAAGTAGTACAGGAAGGACTAGACACCTGGGGTCTGAACCCACCCAGCTAGGAAGGGGTGCCACTAGGCTTACATGTGCGGGTGTCGGCAGCCTGGCTACAGAAACACTTCCTTAACCATGGGGTTGGACCAGCTCTCCACTCCACTGTCTATATTTTCTCGTGCTGGCTCATTTCCCCCGTAGCCCCATACAGAAGAGCTTCCACCAGCATATCTTTATTGCTGTCTTTTTGGGGGGGGTTTGAGACTGAATCTCACTCTGTTGCCCTGGCTATAGAGCCGTGGCATCATCATAGTTCACAGCAAACTTAAACTCTTGGGCTCAAGAGATTCTCTTGCCTCAGCCTCCTGAGTAGTTGGGACTACAGGCACCCACCACAGCACCCAGCTAGTTTTTCTATTTTTAGTAAAGACAGAGTCTCGCTCTTGCTCAGGCTGGTCTCAGACTCCTCAAGCAGTCTATCCGCCTCAGCCTCCCAGGGTGTTAGGATTACAGGCATGAGCCACAGTGCCTGGCCCTGCTTTATTGCTGTCTTTTTTTTTTTTTTTTTTTTTTTTAATTTTGGCCAGTTGCTAACTTTGTCACCGTAGGTAGAGTGCCGTGGCATCACAGCACACAGCAACCTCAAACTCCAGGACTCACACGATTCTCTTGCCCCAGCCTCCCAAGCAGCTGGGACCACAGCGCCCACCCCAACACCTGGCCATTTTTTGGTTGCAGTTGTCATTGTCGTTTAGCAGGCCGTGGCCGGGCTCAAACCCGCCAGCTTCAGTATATGTGGTCAGCTCCGTACTTACTGAGCTACAGGCGCCAAGTCTTCACTGCTGTCTTAATAACTAACAAATGGCTTTTTCTTAACCCTACACTCCTAAAGTTCTGTGCCTTTTTTTTTTTTAATTAAATCATAGGTGTGTACATTAATGCAGTCGCGGGGTACAATGTGCTGGTTTTATAGATAATTCGAAATGTTGTATATAAAACCAGCACATTGTACCCTGTGATTGCTTTAATGTTGCTATGTTAACTAGTTTGATGAAAATTTCTGTGCCTTTTGACAGTGCTGACCCCCTGAAATTTTCTTGACTTTGGAAGTTGTTCTCCCCTTTCTTTTACAGGCTATCCCTTTTGTTTTTCAGACTTCTCTTTGTTTCTGGCCATCTGAACAAGCTTCTGAAGATCTATCATTCACAAAGATCTCACCCATCACTATTGTATCACCTGATCCTCTCCAGGCAGATAGTTGCCCAAGTTACATCTCTAACCCTGACTTTCTTCCGAGCTCTAGACCCAACTTTGCAGCTGCCTCCCAAACACTGTGTTCACCTACATAGTCAACTCTGCAAAACCAGCAGCATCCAAACTGAAACTCTGAAACTCATGGTCTTTCATCATTGACTTTAGACCAGTGTGATGCTTAATTTATTGAGTAAATAATTTCAAGTTTCTTCTATTTGCCTGACACTGTTCTAGGTAGTGAAGATAGAGCAGTGAATAAAATGCATGAAATCTCTGCCCTCCTTAAGGGTTACATTTGAGGAGTAAGGTGAGGGGAGAAAGACCATTCGCAAAGTAAGTTATATAGTATAGTAGAAGGTACTGTGGAGAAAAACATAAAACAGGCAGGGGATAGGAGTGGGAGGACAGGAGGTTGCAATTTTAAATACGATTGTCAGGAAATTGTGCTGAGAACATAGTATTTGAGCCAGGAATGAGGAGCAAGGCTTTCAGATATTTGAGGGAAGAATGCTCCAGGTAAAATGAATAGCAAGGACAAAGGTCCTGAGGGGGGAGTTTATTCAGCATGGTCTTTCAGCAACACAGAGGCCAGAATGGGCAAAAAAGAGAGAAAAGTAGGTGAGTTCAGAGTGGAATTGAGGAGCCAGATCAGGTAGGGTGACATAAGCCATTTTAAATAGCGGGGTTTTTCCTGCATGGGTTAGGAGAGATGGAAACATTCTGAGCAGGTGACACAATTTTACAAATGTTTACCAAATCACTGGGGCTGCCATGCTGAAAATAGATGGGGCAGCAGAGTGGCAGCATCATTAGTAGAATCAGTTAGAGACTCTTACAATAATCCAAGAGAAACAACTATAGCTTAGCTTGGACCAGGGTCACAGTGAGGAGGTGCTGGGAAGGAGTTGAATTCTAGATACATTTTGATGGCATCAACAGGATTTGCTGGTAGTATGTAGAATGTGAGAGATGGGTCAAGAGCGACTGTAAGACTTTGGCAAGTGGGCAGGAGAGGATGTGGATCTGGAGCTGAAGGGAACAATCCAGACCAGAGAGACAAGTTTGGAGGTTGTCAGAGTGCAGATGGCACTGAACATCACTAGACCAGTTGAGATCACCAAGGAAAGGCAAATGGTGAGAAAAAAGAAGAGGACCAAAAACTGAGCCCCGAGGCCCTCCCATGTTAAAAGGTTGGGAGATGAGGTAGACCCAGCAAAGGATATGAAGGAAGAAATAGTGATATACAAGGAGAAACAAGAGCGGTGAGCGTGCACCATAAGCCAGGCACCATGTTCTGGGCCAGGAGACAAAGACAAACAGAACTCCACCCTCACTCCCTAGAGGAGGTTCAGGGCGTTCACCCTGAAATACCATTGTGGGCTGATCTAGAAATGGGTGGGGAAGGGCAGTGACAGTTGAGACCACAGCCTTGTTACCTCTGTGGATGATTCTAAACACAGTCAGCCATGCTTAGGCCTTCTGAGAGATGGTTCCACTTTATCTCTTCCTTCGTACCTCAAAGGCAATTAGTTACCAAACCTCAGAGGACCTACCCTTATAGCATCTTATATGTGGTTCCTCCCATCCATTCCTTCAGCCACCAGCCTAGACAAGGTGTCAGCAAGGATCACCCACAGACCCACAGTGTTGCAAATGCTCCTACACATTCCCATTCCTTCCCTTTAGTCCTCAAGTTCTGCTTTTCACATTACTCTTCCTCCTAGAAATTCACTCTTCTGAGCACAAGTCCTACCACCTCTTGGATGAAGCCCAGAGCCTGTGCCCTTTATTAGAAGGCACTGCACACACTAGCACTGCCCTGCCTGCCCAGCCGTGTCTCCTTTCTTGCCAACACTTGCCCTTCCCAGGGTTCATTCTCTGTTTCCCAGATGCTCCATGTTACACTTTGGCTCACGATGGAGCCTTCTGCCTGGAAAAGCCCATCTTTATTCCTAACAGTCCATATCCCATCACCTGCGTGGATGTCCATGGCTCTGAATTTCAATATCACTTTAAGTCTGTGTCACTCATTTTTATATCTGGGTATATGATGGCATGAATCATCATTAAAATACATTTCTATTTATTAATTAATTTTATTTTTGTGGCTTATCCCTTTCCCTTTTAAGGATAAAGAACTTTAATTACAGGGTATGATGCTAATAATAGATTCTAAATGAATAGTAGAGGTTAGCTTTTCTTGAAAAGGTGAGTGAATATATAAATTGTGAAACTGTGCTAAAACACGGTTTATATGTAGTACAAGTTCTACCAAGGTCCAGGAATACAGGCATGAAAATGACTTGAATAAAATATTTATTCCTTTCATAAAGACTTAAGTTCTATGTGCCAGCAAAATGTTAGACACTAATGATTTAAAAATAAGCCAAAATTCTCAGCCTCAAGGAAATCATAATCTAATGGGCAGTCAGGCACTTAAACATGGAGTTTAAATATAATCTGGCACCTGTGGATCTGCCTACTTCCATGGGTGCAGGAAGAGAAGCCTTCCCAGAGGAGGTGATTCTTGTACATGTGCTGATTTTCAGATGATGAGCAGTTAGATACACTGAAGCTTGAGTAGAAGGAAGAGCAGTGTGGGCAGAGGGCACAGGATGAGCCAGAGGGGAAGAGGTGAGAAACAGCATGGAGTGTGTGGCGAGGCTACGTCACGGAAAACCTTGTATGCCCTGTTAAGAAACTTGCATTTTCCCCTGTGGGTGATGTCAGGGATAGCCATATAGAAAAACCTTGGAAGGGTTTTATGTATAGAGATGGCTTGATCAGACTTGCATGTTTGAGCACTTGTGCAACCTACAAGATGGATTCCAGAGTTGGTTACAGAGAGACCAGTTGTGGACCATTGCAAGTAAGAAATGTTGAGGGCTTGGATTAAGTAAGGGTGGGAAGAGAAGAAGATGACCTCATGCATCACTATAAGGCAAGTTGCAGGGGCTGCAGAGGTGCCATGGCTGTGGCAGTCCAGGCAAAGACAGGAGGAGCCAAAGATGGCCCTCGCTTCTGGCCTGGAAGATCAGGTGGGAAGTGGGATATCCTCTGAAGCAGCGACAGGGAAGAAAACCTATGGAGGTGAGGAGTTCAGTGTGGGCTGTGCAGAACTTGAAATACCTTCAGCATCTGGCTCAAAGTAGGCCCTTTACATGGCCATCATGTTACTCAAATGGTGCTGTCATTCTCGGAGGTTTTCAGTGACTTCTCAGAAACCAATTATCAAAGCCATGTTTTCAGCTGCATAAACTAGTCATAGATTTTATAGACATGACTCTCTTTTTGGAAAAAAAAAAAAAAGAAAAAAGTGGGGGGAGGTAGGGAGTCCAGCCAGTGCCTTAGGATGGGCATTAGTGTCTATTTTTCATAAAAGACATGGATATTTCCAAAGTCATACCTCTCCTTAATGATATAGACCTGGGGTCCCAAGGCTGTGGAAGAGAACATGCCTCAAACTGAGGGATTTTCACAAGAGCATTTGCAGATGTGACAGCAATGCAGATAGAACTAACGTGTAGCCTCCCAGGGTCACTACGCCCAGTGGCTACATGTGGCCAGATGTCTTTGGTCTGATGTGATGATTAAGAGGCCTGTTTTATTTCTATATTCCAAAGAATTCTCCAGGAAAAGGATCATTTTCTTCTCTCTTGACACAGGTACAGGAGTTGGCCTTTTTGTATCATCTCTGCTTTTCAGAAAACCTGGGACCAAAGTCAGTTTTATGATTAATCTTATAGGATTGAACTATAGATCTTGGGCCCAAGTCTGCTCATGTGGCTTGGGGCAGGAAGATGGGGGCTAAAACATGGGTATAAAAGTCTCCAGAGACTGAATTGACAAGCAAGGTAGCCAGTCCTGAAATGGACAGTGTTGTAAGAGATACACATCAGCTCAAAATCACATTCCTCAGGCAGTATGCTACAGTTAGCAGTGTTCAGGATGGGATACATATATGGTGACAGAATAATTAATTGTGTTTGCCCTTTGGCTGAGGGTGTTAAACTGAATCCAGAATGGCCAATTGATGGACCTAATGAGAAAATTGAGTCTCCACTCAACCTACGACCCTTATATGATTATATCCTACTCAAACAATACTTAGTCTCTTTTGTATAGTAAGAAGTGGCTATAGAGTTACCTGCAGGCTACTAACCCCAGCTACAATAGCATATGTAGCAAAATGAGCTCTCTCTGATTTTCTGCACCAGATCAATTCATGATTAGGGTCTACCAACCATGATGTACACAGTTACTCCCAGAATTTGTCAAGGGCATGAAGACAAGAAAAAAGGCTGTTGCACCTGTGGGCTCACCTCCTTCACAGGCAGCCTTCACTTCAAGCTGGGGCTCACTGGCACGGGAACTGCTTGGGAGTGAGGGGCAAGGCAGCAGAAGGCAGCAGTTAGTGTCTCCAGGTCCCCACATGACAGTTAGAGATGCTGAGATGTATTCAGCGTCAACTTGGCAGCACAACTCTCTCTTAGACCACGTGTGTAAAGCCCAGCAGGATATTCTATCACTTCATAGGAGGAAGAACTTTGTATCAAACCACCTCCTAGCTAAGGAATGAAGCAGTCTCATTTCTTTCTTTATGAAATTCTAATTTATTATTACCAAGCATCATCCCTGGGCCCTGAATGGAAACATGAAGAATGCGTAGTCAGGCTCTGCTGACTAACTCCTGTCCTTACCAGCCAGGGTCCTGTCCAGCTTCCCGTGGCTCTGGTTTCCTCCAGCACCACCTAAGGGCACTTGAGGAGGCAGTATGATAGAGTGGTCAGAAGCACAGGTGTTGGAGGCAGACAACTCCCAGCTTCACCCCTCGCCTTCTGCAGGACCCTTGGCACCTTTAAGTTTCTATTTCTTTGTGTGTAAAACAGAAATAAAAATTCATTTATCTTGTGGAATATTTTGAACATTAACTGAGATGAGGGAAAGTATGTAGGGCAGTGGTTGGAATGGTGTGAGCACTCAATAGGTGTGGGTATGATGACGACGACGATGATGATGATGGTGACGACGATGATGATGACGATTGGCAACAATCAGTGGTGGGGGAAAGACATGGGTTCCCCGTACTGCACACAGTCCAAGGCAGCCAGGAAACGTAGACAAGTGCTAGAATGGCAAGTTCATCAGACTGAGCAATAAGGCTGCCCTCATTCAGGTGACTTTTATAGTTGACCCTTATCTCCTCAGGTTATCATTTTTTACGTCTGTGTTTTCTAACCACTGGATTGACTGATGGCTAGAATTCAAACAACCCTCTTTGTTGAGTAGAAAGTCTACTATGACTTCCTCGGAAGTTAGTAGAACCTTTAACTTTGTCCTTTTTTTCCCTCCTCTACACCTGAAACTTCCTTCTAAGCACATTAAATTTCAGCCACCAGCTCTTCCCAACAAACAAATCTTACTATCATTTTTCCCAAGAAAGCGGTACTTGCAGTGGAATGACTCTAAATGCTGATTACTGCCATCCTGACTATTCAACGCCTCTTTGTGGTCTTGCAACTGCCTCTTTGAGCTTCCTGCTCTCAATTGGGTCAGCCGGGGTTTATTTGACTTGTTTTGGTATTGCTTTGTTATTTTTGTTTTGATTTGTTCTCATTTAAACCTGAAACAGCACAGCATAGAACTTTTTGACCTACGTTCCCCTTCAAATGCCCCATTTTGCCCGAGTTGACTATGTTAGGAAGTGGTGGGCACCTCTCCAGCTTTTGAAAAATTCATTCAGCCTCTTCTTTTCTTGTGCACCTCTTCTGCTTTGCCAGGTCAAGCTGGGAACTTCCTGACTTGAGGGAAGGGAGAGTAAAAGCCATCAGTGACTCAGATGGGGTGAGCTACCCTTGGTATGGGAACACCACAGAAACTGTCACCCTGGTTGGCCCCACCAACAAGATCTCCAGGTTCTCCGTCAGCATGAATGACAACTTCTACCCCAGTGTGACGTGGGCGGTGCCTGTGAGTGACAGCAATGTGCCACTGCTCACGAGAATCAAGAGGGACCAAAGTTTCACTACCTGGCTGGTGGCCATGAACATCACCACCAAGGAGAAGATCATTCTGCAGACCATCAAGTGGAGGATGAGGGTGGACATTGAGGTGGACCCTCTTCAGCTCTTGGGCCAGCGGGCCCGGCTGGTGGGCAGGACTCAGCAGGAGCAGCCCCGGATCCTGAGCCGGATGGAACCCATCCCCCCTAATGCACTGGTGAAACCCAATGCCAACGATGCCCAGGTCCTCATGTGGAGGCCCAGGCGGGGACCACCTCTGGTTGTGATCCCTCCAAAGTAGAAGCAGTCTGGCCTGACTGTGTGGAGCACATGCCCCTGAACACACCATGCGGGTGCTGGGCTGCCAGAAGCCAAACTGAATTTCTGAGCCAAAGCAGACCTCTCGGTTTGCCAGCCTTTGCAGCCACTCATGAAGAGAAGGGCTGCTCCTTGGGTGGTAGAACCACAATCCTTAGGAAGTTTCTTCCTCTTAGGAATAAAGAAATCACTGATTTGACAGACTTGCTATGATTACCATGCAAGTAGCCATATTTTGGAGCTGACCAGGATGATTCCTTTATCTGAACAATTGACCATTTCTTTCCTGTGAGATGCAGGGGATGGAAATGAAATTAAAGAGTGCCTGTGGCAAATGCTGCTTCCCAGCCAATTAGAAGTGGGAGTGAAAACATCCACACCAGGTGTTTGTAAGGCAGACAGCCCTGCTGTCTGAGAGGAGGGTGCTGGGGGAACGGGTGGAACGAAAGTCAGGTGATGAACAAATGGGGGTGGGGAGAGGAAGGAATAAGTGGTTATTCTTATGCATTTATTAGTTGGTTATCAGATCTTCAACCAGCTCACTGAACAGGGTGCTAGAAAACTACACCATTCTGAGGAGGAAAGCCTCCTCAGAACTGTCCAAGGTGCTGATGTGAACTAACTAATGGCGATTCTCATTGCTCCCACAACCCCACCTCTTTTCCAAAATATAGTTTAATACTCAAAGAGAATTTTTAATCACAGCGTTCGGATATGTTGTTGCTGGATTCTGTAGTAGCTGTGATATATGGGACCCTACCCATGCTTTTAATGAAACCCCTACTGTGATTTTGTTTACAGATGTTTATTCAGACCCCATCACCAGCCCTAACTTTGCCAAAAAAAAGAAAGAAAGAAAGAAAGAAAGAAAGAAAGAAAGAAAGAAAGAAAGAAAGAAAGAAAGAAAGAAAGAAAGAAAGAAAGAAAGAGAAAAAACTATGTAAGCCATGAATCCATGTACAGTTTCAAGGACATTTCAACAAATAAGAATAGTCTTTTTATTCTTTTTATTTTTATTTTCTGAATTATTTAAACATACAGAGTGCACACAAAATGTGTGCGCACACACACACACACACACACACACACACACACACAGCAGGATGCATGTAGCATAATTACCAGCAAATATGCCGACAGTGCCTGCATACATAGCCTTTGTACGTGCACAGCACACACACTATGTATCCATATATGTTTACTTTTGTTATGTTTCTCAGAAACTCAATTTTAACTTCCTGAGCATCTATGAGAAAGTAGTTCATAAGGCTTACCTGCACAGCTCTTTAATGAAAATCTGAGGTACTCACATTATGCAAGTTTATATGGCTGACAGCCAACCAGTAAAGATGAGAGGCCAGCTTTCCTTTAGTCAGGCCAATACAAAGCCTTTTACAGGGTGTTTAGTCTTCATGATGAAGACTTTTTTAGCTCTTCTAGATTGAATCACCCTTTCCCCCTTCTCCCTAAAATGAATTTTTCCCTTTATTCTCCATGATGCAAATCATGAGATTATATACATGATTTCTTATTCAACTCCCCCCCCCATGCAAACTAAGTATAAATCTCTGAGTGGAGTTGATGAGTAGACCCTGCTAGCCTAATTTCAGAGATGAGAGAGTTGTGGTTCAGAGCAATTATTACAGTCTTGTGATTGGCTCCAAAGATCTGTCTTCTACCAGGGTTGTGGATAGAGGATAAAAAGCAGAAGGACTTGTTTATTGCCTTTATTAAAAATGCAGTTTAGCTCAATGTATTTCAGGTTCTAGTCCCAGGGGTTGGTACTTATCAAGAGTGCAAACAGACTTATTCCAAATTACGTAGTGTCAACCTCACACCCCAGCCATCAGCTGCCGTGTTATAGATTAGCTATTGATGGCAAGTTATTTACGACAGCACCTTAATGACACGTCAGCAACTCACAGAAGACCTGGAAACATTCCACTTAGAAATAATTCAGCTGTTACATTGGAATTCCTTTGTCCCTTCCCCTGCTTCCTTGTTTTTTATGAGGCCAGTAGCCCCAAAAAGCTCCATGGCTGAAGTGTAAAGCTGCTTATTTTCCACGCTGACATCAGAAACAGCAGTCTCCCCCATGGACTGAATTAGATGCCACCCATATGGGATTCTAGGGGAATAGATACTTCTGCTGCAGTTTTACCCACGTAGGCCCACTTTAAGAAAACTTGATATTTAAAAATCTGAAATTGTAATTAACGACAACAGATTGATGAGAATTTACATTACAAAATCCTATACAAGATTTCTGTTTTCAAATTTCCCTAGCTTGTTTAAATAAGATATGACTTACGCAATTATATTTACACATAGAATAATTTTTCCAAGGGCATGTCTGTACTTATAAAGCAAGGTGCAGAATACTCAGCTAAACTTCTCCCTGAAGCATCACACTTCTCAGAGTTTTAAAAGAACTACTCTAAGGCAGTTCTTTGGGAAATTATATAGTGACAAAATGAGAAAAACAGATGGGAAAGTGCTTATAAAAGTTAAAACCATTATGCAAATATACATCATGATTACTATTATTTATACTCTTGTGACCACTACAGTTGGGTCTCTCAGTTCTGAAATCATCCTATCGGAATGCTCTACTGCCCTGCAGACAATTATTTTAAAGTTATTTTTGTTTTACAAGGAAATGGACCTTCTTCCTGTGTTTGGTTAACTGTTACCTTTCAGCTTAGGATACTGTCAAACGAAAGGCTCTCTTAAAAGAGAGAATGTACTTGAAATTTCTGTTGAGGTCACCTCCATCCTTCTAACTGGCCTTCCTTCCCCTCAGGGTGCCCAAGTCTGGTGACAGATGCTATCAGTTCAAAGGGGCCCATTCAGTGCCTTCACTGAATTTCAGTTGGGTGGTCTCAGGACTATATTTGAATTCTATGCACACACACACAGTTTCTTGGTGGCACAAGAGTTTTGAATTCCTGTGTGTGAGAAAAAGCATTTCACCAGGTCTTAGATTTTTAAATCAAATCACCTTTGAGATCTTTTAGCCCATGATCTCAGAGGAAATTGAGGCCCAGTTAATGAGGTCACCTCTTCAAGGTCACGTACCTAACCAGCAGAAGAGCCAAGGGAAGGTGCTGAGTCTGCCAAGTGTTACCTTACAGCACGGTCACACTTACCTGGGACTCACAGCCTCTCCTTGTCTCCAGCCCTAAATTCGTCACTATACCTGAACCATTCCCTCACAAACCACCTAGTCTGAAAACTAGAGGCAATTGGATCCATCCTTTAAAGAACAGGAGGGAATCCTTATTGCTAGTATGTCCCAAAAAATGAATGCTCCAGATTCCCTTTTATCTGTGACAGCTGCTTTGCTGTTGAACCCTTAATCTGGGCTCTCTGCTGCATGCATTTTACATTTCTGGGTCATTACTGTGACCCACAGCACGTGGGAAGGTTGGCGGCTAGCCCCTATCCACCTCCCATTCTGTAGACCTCTCTACAAATCCCTCTGTCCTATTATCTCATGGGTCAAAACTATGTCAAAGCAGCAATTCTGAGCAGCAAAATAAAAGAACCTTAATTTATACAGTATTTTATAAAAGGCTTCCACATGCATTTTCTCATCCCCAGACAGTCATATAAGGAGCATAATACTGTTGTTGTTGTTATTATCCCCATCCACAGACAGTATGGTGAGACCATTGGCACACAAACAGAGCCACAGTCCAAAGTGGGCCTTTTGGCTCCAAATTCCCTGTCCTCCTGCTACATTGACCCCTTTCGGCCTAGGACACAACAGGAAAGGAGAAAGCATGTCACTTTCACCCACACAGACATGTAGTCTCTATTAATCTACTGAGTGGATATATTAAAATAAGAGAATAAACTTTGTTTTCTCATACAGAGAACCTTACAATCCTTGGAGATATTGGCCCAGAAAAATGCCTGACGGGCTGCAGTGTGGGTAAGCTGGCTGTCACTCGCCGGCACTCAGGAGAATCCTGGTAATTAGCGGAGTAGGAAATCTGCCCTCCTGGTCTTAGAGTCCCTTAAACACCACAAGTATGAAAAGAGGGAGGAAAGCATGCATCCAAGCAGCTGAGATCCCAGCTGAGTAAGACCCTGCCACTCTTTGTCCCACGGCGGGAGCAGCCTGTGAGGCGGAGGCCGTAGAAACAATAGCCTTCCAAGCCCTGGTTGGCACATGGAACATTCTTGTTACAACTGAGGGCACAATTAAACATTGCTGGAGCCAGCTTCCAACTGAGTTTCAAAGAAAGATGTAAACACACACACACACACACACACACACACACACACAAACCCACCACACACACAAACCCACCACACGCACTCTTCAAGCTGAAAAGAAAATTAATCAAAAACCCAATGAACGCCTGAACTCTATAATTAAGCCTGAATGATCCTTAGATAGAAAGGGAGCTGAGTGAGCAAACTCTGTGCACACAGATATTTTTACCCCAGAGTCTTATTGCCATTAATTTCTTTTAAGATCTTGAGTACATCTGGTTCCAGTTTCCTTGGTAGGACATCTGCCTATAGAAGGCCATCGGAAGAGTTGCCAGTGGCCAGAGGACAGCCAAGGTTATTTGGTCACTCCAAACACTTCTATAGGAATGTGCCTGGGGGATGGAGTGCCATCCCTCCCACCCCGAGTCAGCCATGCACCCTCCCATGGCAGATCCCATCACCAACCCTTTCCTCTGTGTAGAGTGAAATGCGTCTCTGTTTGAGATGGGAAATCTCAGTAGTGGCCTCCTGGTCCTTCTGTCATCATTTTCATTATTAATAACTACTCACATTTGATGAGTATATTATGTAGCATAGACACAAATATTTTGTCATTTTGTCCTCAACAATCCTGTAAGTTTGCCATCATATCCCCCATTTTACAGATGAGGAATTTGAGGCAAAAGGCTCAAGTGACTTTTCCAAGTTCACTGTCATTTTCTGGTGCTCTAAGGATGTGAGCTTCTTTCCTTTCTCACAGAATGTGTTTCCACTGTTAAAGGCAAACACTCTCCTGTGCTTGTCCAGCCACTGTGGTCGCTCAGGCAGGTCTAAGAGAGGGACACCTTCCAGGGCTGCCCTGAGTGATCTCTGGATGCATTTTTAGGAAAACAATGAGTTGTACAGAGGAGTCTGGGTTGAGATGATTCCTCTCCTCTCACACAATAGAAGGGAGGCCCACTTGGGTGCTCCAAGGAAGGAGGCCAGAGCCCAGGAACTGAGCATGACTTAAGATCTTCTGGACCCAGCTGGGTAAGCTAGACTTGAGCAAATCATTTAACTTCTGGGCCTCAGTTTCCTCCTCTGTTAACTGAGACACCAATGCAGCCCCAGCCAGCATCTCAGGAAAACTCCTCTTTCTGGCAAGTGAGGCCTGGGGGAGGGGGGTGGGCCCTGGGCTCCTGCAGCCACCTTGCTTATTCAGGGAGGTCAGGGCAGGAGGCTGCTGCAGAGACGTACAGGAAGCAGCTCTGGAAAAAATGTGTAGCTGGAACTCTCAGAGGCCTTTTGAAAAGGAAAGGAGGTGGAACGTCAGTTCTGGGGCAGACTTTAAATCCTAGCACAATTTGCCTAGTTCAAGCTGACTAGAAAATCCAGCCAGGAACATACATTTTACCTGTCATGGGCTCAAGCAAGAGATGACAGAGGAAAAGACGTGACTATTGCAACCTGTCTGTGGGTCTCGGCTGGCCTATTCGTCTTACTGCCCTTGTTTTTAACGGCCCCACAATTTGGGCATGACATCATAGATTTCATCATGCAGGTACAAATAAAATGAAATACTTCTTCCCACCCTGCAGAGCCAGGGGCTGCCTCACCATACTGGGCATTTGATGATGGCTTCTCTCTCTCTGCACTTGCCTCAGTGGTCCCATTCTCCATGGCTCCGCCTGGACCAGCCACACAATTTGCCTGAGGACTGCTCCCCAAGGCCCTCCTGTCCCCATATCCTAACCTGTGCCTTTCTCCCAGCTGGGCCTGCCAGTGACCCCTGAGAGAACTTAAGCAGCTCTTCTCACCAGGACAGATGTGGGCAGCAGACCATGTGGTCAAGCACAGGAGCCCCTCCACGGCCTTCAAGCCCACATTTGTCATAACCAGAAAACATGGGTTGGCCCTTCAAACAGCTAAGTGCTGAGTCAGAAATGCCCAGAGGAAGGGAACATAGGTGTTAGAATCACAGCGATGGGGAGAGAGGGTGGAGACACAGCATGACCCAGTGGCTGGACAATGCCACCAAGTATTTGGAGGATGAGATTGCCATCCTCCAAATGTTGGGCTGGTCTCTGGCTGGCATTGCTGGGTGGGAGCAGGAAGGAGGTAGAAAGGACAGGATGCTTCACTTCATGCCAGGACTGGGCCTGGGAGAGCCAAGCAACCACCAGAATGCAAAATGTAAGAAGGTGCTCACTAAGGCCAGGCACAGTGGCTCACGCCTGTGATCCTAGCACCATGGGAGGCCAAGGTGGAAGGATAGCTTGAGGTAAGGAGTTCGAGACCAGCCTGAGCCAGAGTGAGACTCTGTCTCTACTAAAAGTAGAAAAAATTAGCCAGTTGTGGGGGTATGCACCTGTAGTCCTAGCTACTCAAGAGACTGAGGTAGGAGGAGTTTAAGGTTACTATGAGATAAGATGACACCATGACACTCCAGCCAGGGCAACAAAGTGAGACTCTGTCTCAAAAAAAAAAAAAAAAAAGAGAAGAAAAAAAGGCCCTCACTCTCATGTGCACACACCAACCCTGTGTTCTTGAGCCTCTTTCAGTCTTGCCCTAGGCACCACCTTGCCCCATCCAACCCCACTTCACACCTGCTACCCTCCAACCCACTGCTTTCTTTGCAAGAAAAGAGGAACAGGGAAGCATTATAGTGCCCCCCCCCAAAAAAAAAATTCTTATTATATTAAAAGTCTTCCCAGCAAGCACCTTCTATCTGCCAGGCTAAGCAGTCAGCGCCCTGGGACGCCATCCTTGCAGGCAGCTTTGAGAATCACTCATCTCCCCTGGGGTAGGACATCACAGGGAGGCCCAGAATCTTGGGAAGTGCCCCCTTGGTTGTTTTGTGCAGCCCATCAACCAGCCTGGAGGGCCGGTACAGTGACAGAGCAGGAATTCTGTCAAACACTTTGAGCCCTTCTGAGCAAAGGCACTAGGGGAAACCTGCAGCCACATTCGCGCCAGGCAGGCACTGGGGACAGAAGAAACAGCTGGCTGTCTCTCCACCTGTCCCTTCACCCCACTCTTCAAACCAATTAGAATATTCCACACAGGCCTGATCCAATGAAATGTTAATTGGAGAAATAACAGGAAAGATAGTACATGCACTTCAGGCTGAGAACTATTTCATTAAACTGGCTTTGAAAGCAAGACAGCCAATTAAATTATTTCCCACTTCGCTCCCTCACATACCAGAAACTATGGAAAGCGATTACTTCTAATTAATTAGGAAAGAAAGAGAGACTCTACACATGCGTATCAGATGCACATGGACCAGGAGCGGCCCCACCTACCTCTTTGTGTGCGTGCGCAGACACACATGTATCAGGGAACTAACGACTCATCTATTGTCTCACCTAAAGAATTTCATGGCTCTTCTGAAATAGCAAAAAAGCACCTGCTCCCAAAAGCTGCCTTCTTTGGGCACGTTCATCAGAAGGGAAACAGGGTTTTTGTTGTGAAAGAATAAACAGGTCTAAACTCATTTGGATTCCAAACTTTCTGCAACCAAAAACAATCTTTTCATCTTGAGTAAAGAAGTAGACATTTCCAAGCCAGTTCTATCAGGGCAGTGTTCATTTTCACAGGGTGGCCTCATGGACCAGGGGGACCTGAGAGCCCTGAGGCCCGGTTTCATATAAAGCAGCCATCATGGTGACGTGACTTTTGCACACAGGTGCCTCTCCAGTGTGGTCTCTGAGCAGCAGGCAAACTCAGAGGCTGTCTCAAGGCCTCTGCACCCCCACATCATACCCCTCTCGTTCCCTTGTCCCTGCCATATCTGTCATTCTGCAACATACAAAGTATCCAAGGCTTAGTGCCTCTGACCACCTCAGACCAATGTCATTACTGCAGAAAGGGCAAGTGACCTTTATTGATACCAAAGATCATGGCAGCTATTCCAGAGCCCAGAGTATACACAGAACATTTTCTAGAGTGGCTTCTAGGCTAAGTCCCTGTTTGTATGTATTATGGAGTTGTTTACTGACTATAAACAATTGGGACAAACTTATTTGACCAATAACGTAAGATTTGAAATTCATTTTCTTCCTAAAACTGAAACTGTGCATGAAATCTGAAAAAAGCAACAGTGTTAATGAATTTGTAATCATAAAAACTTGTTCCAGGACAGCAGTGCATCCCTATAAGCAAACACAGTACATCAGAAATCCAAAGATACCAAACAAGAGAATGACCAGGGGAGAAAGAGGAGGGTGCCCAGTGCTTGGTTTATTTCAAAGCAATTCCTTTCCTACATTCAAAGATACTTTTTTTTTTTTTTAATTAAAAAAAAATTTAGTTCACCCACTACTTCTTTAGGGCCACAACTCTTACACAAAACAACATAAATAAGAACCCACAAAAAATAGCAGCAACAAATTTTCTTTTTAGAGAAAAAATTGACAACTTCAGGTTGAAGAATAAAGACGCATATTCAAGAAGTAAAAGTTAGCACTGTTGGAGTCTGATTCCATGCCCAGGAGTGCTGGGTAAGCTATTGGGCTCTGGCCAGTGATTGTTGTAAATAATCTCCTTGTGCTTTGGATACTAAGAACCATGCCATAGGGGTCTGGAATTCTCACTCATTTCCATATATCCCTTTGTGCCTCAATAAATGATCTGAAATTCTTTGATAATTTTTAATTTTGAATCTTTTTAAAGAACCATGTGAAAGTTGCAGACTCTTCTTTAGAGAGAAATGCATATGAAAATAAATACCAAAAAATTTGCATAAAATTTTGGGGTCACTCCCTCTTGAAATTTACATATGAAGCCTAGATTATGCACCTCTGCTTTCAGGGAATGACACTTCTTTGATCCCTGTCTGAATGTCCACTTTATTTACATGTTTCTATATCCACATACAGGTCTCCTAGTAGACAAGGCAATTCCAGCAAGCAGAACCACGTGGCAGAGACTGAGGCGGAGGAAATGAGCAATGGCTGGTGGCTTCTGAAGCTGAATCCCTCGACAGCTGATTTCCCCATAAAACGAGTGCCATCCTGCTGGTCTCCTCACCATCCTCCCAGCCATGACCAGTACCTCTTACCCTCCTCCAGGTGTCATGCGGCACTCACCATGGGCTGACCGGGCTGGCTGCTTGGCATGTGGGGAACTGTGTCAAAGTGGGAGGTGTGCCTGCCATAGCTTCCCGTGTGTGGAAAGAGGGGGTTCGTTCAGATCTCAAGTTGCATCCCCAACCCTCCACGTGAAGCTTCCCAGGGATGAAGAGCTGGTCAGCCTGGACTTCAGATACCTAACACGGCCTAGCCTTGGTTCCCTGCCTTCCCTTCCTGCACTTTTTGGTGGGAAACACAGGGAATCTGAATCTCCTACTCCTTTCTCCACATGGGTGGCCAGTGTTAATACTCTCTTATGGTTTCTCGAAGGTCTTCAATCCTTGGAGAGCCTGGGCCAAAGCAGTCCTGTTTCCCCTCCCCAGCAGGCCAGGTGCCTTCAGGTGACCAAGGGCAGAGTAAATGTCACCAGATCAGTAGGGTGAGAGGAGAATCACCCTCAGAGGGCAAAACTGGTGTGCATTGTTTTATTTATAGGTTTATTTATTGGCCTGCTTACTGATTTATTTATTTATGAAATATGTATTTATTACATAGCAGAAAATTCAGTTTTGACGCATCAGCCCCAGAATTTGTCCTCTTGGCCCCGTAGAGCACAGTGAATTATTTCCCATTGAAGCCACAGAAATAAAAAGGATAATTCTCTTCCTATGCCCAAACACCCACACCCCAGCCATATTTTCAGCCAGAAATGGGATCAGAAACCACCAGCCAGTGAGGCTGTAAAGCCACACAGATCAGTAGAGGCTCACTGTCCAGATAGAAGCAGTCAGAATCCTGCCCCACCCACACCCTCATGCTACCCCACCCCTTTCCTCCTCACTCAGGTGGAGATTGGCCAGCAGGCTGCAGCCTGACCATCCAGAGCGAGATTTCTCATTCTGATCAAATGCAGTATTCTTAGCACAAGAGGCACATTAGAATCATCTGAGGAGCTTAAAAATATCCATGCCTGGTCCTCTACCCAAACCAACTACCCTAGAATCTTCAAGGGTAGAGTGCAGATATCATTTGGTTTTTTTTTTTTTAATTTCCCAGATGATTCTAATATGAAAATAAGGCTGAGAAATAATTCTAGTGTCTTCCCTCTCCACTACCCAGATCCCTTCATCCTTTAGTTGCCACACTTCTTCTGGGGTCGTCTTCTCATCCCCCAGCCATTCCTCAACTGAACCTTCCCCATCAGCTCAACCCACCTGAGCAGATCCCTGGAGGGGTGGCAGGCCCATGAATTATACCCTGAGACTGGCACCTGCATCAATCCCAGGGGATGCTCCTAGACAATTCTCAGCTTTACTTAGTGGAGAAACCTATTCCCTGCCAGATTTTCTGTCCACCTCCTCCATTTTCACAAACTCCAAAAGTTTAAAGGACACTCTGATAACATTCTGGTCTCCAAGTCCCACTACTGATGGCAATGTCTATGCCGGTCTATATAACCCAATCCTTGGCCATTTCTGCAGAGCCACCTGAGTTAAACGAGGGCCTACTGGTAACAGAGGAAGGGGTCACAATGCCCGAAAGCCAGTCCTTTTTTCCAAAAACCTTGCAGCAGCCACTGTGCATTCAAATCCTAGATAGCTGAGAAGAGACATCTCACCCTTGACACAGGGGATTTCCGCAGCTGGGTGTGAGTTAACGTGTGTGTACATGTGCATCCGCTACCTACATACAGACCATCTAGATCTACGGAGATGCCAGACTTCACTCTACAGGTAGTTGCATTTATATGAAGACAACTGAGGACTTTCATTGTCTTTCACTCAATGGAGTTGCACTGTACTGCGGTCATCGTGGGCCCAAGTGAATTCCTTATTAGGTATGTGCACAGAATGTGGTAATAGGTGCAAACTGTTAGACACACTACACACATACATACGCACACACATCCCTACGGAAACCTGTGATGTGGGAAGTGTTCCATTTGCTCTCTCATCTTCCCCCTCCTAAGTAACTTCCCAGGGCAAATAGGACTTCACACCCTCTGCTCAGCCGCCTGGCCATTGCCCCCATCCCCGCATTCCATTCCACAAGCCTTCTCTCCCCAGAATGTCCCTGCCCCCGTCCCATCTCTCAGGGTCCTACTCTCTGATAGGTGACAGTTCAGTCAGTGGGTGCTAAAGAGTCGCGTGTTACCCTTCGTAGGTGACATTTTACATTTTAACAGGGGCTATAGATAATGCCTTAATCTGAAGGAGTGGCTTTAATGGGGGGAATTTCAGGCACAGAAGTGGGCCAGTGAGGGAGATTACTTTTTATCGGGAGGGCATTTTAGAGTCCCCGGTTATGCCTATCTCTTTTAAGATCGGCCCTTCCTACGTGCGTGAGCACGAGCAAGCACACTTGACCTACACCCCTTCCATTACTGTCACACGCCTCCTTTACATTGGCCCTCTCTTTAAAAATGAAAAAAAAAAAAAAAAAAAAACCCAGGGAACCAGAAAAATTAATTCAAACCTCACTGGGAAATGGAGCCTATTTTTTCACCGGCCACCAGCCATCTGGCCCACCCCACCCGGTTTAATTTCCCTTCTGCTACAACCATATCAGTTAATTTACTGGTGGTGTCCTCTCTGCTCTCCCCTTTAACTGCCTCCCCCAATGTTTCCCTTCCTTTACTGTTTCCCCTCGGAATTGTGCTGTCTTTTGGTGTCGTGGAGAACAGAAAAGCAGGTTAAGAGCATGAGCATGTGTGTTTCACTTTGAAGAAAGAGAACCCAGGTATTCTGCTACAGTTTGGAGAAAAACCCAACGAAGGAAGAGACGAAAGCTGGCTCTGCAGAGTGCCTTAAAAATGACTTTCATTAGGAAATTCTGAGTCGTCAGTCTTTGGATGTTACATAAACTCAAACAGATGTTGCATTTCACTTCTCTGGGATTAAAAAAAAGTTAAATACAGTATGTATTGAACAACAACAAAATATGTTTTCTCTTTAATTTGGTCCTTTAAAGATGCAGTATCCTGTTTCCTGTAAAACCTGGGGAAGGCTCCAAGAACTAGCTAGCTAGGGGGTACGTGGAGGGCAGATGCAGGAATCCTGCCCAGCCAGGAAAGCTCTGGCAGGATAAGGCAGAAAATGTTGCAATCAGATTTAGTCCAGAGGACAGTGTTCAGATGAGAAAGGAAAAGAAAGCTTCTCCCTGGTGATAAACTTCTGTCTTGTCAGTTAAGGCTGCTATAACAAAATACCATAAGCTGGTTGGCTTATAAACAGCAGAAATTCATATCTCATGGTTATGGGAGCTGGAAAATCCAAGATAAAGCAAATTCGGCCTCCAGTAAGAGCCTGCTTACTAGTTCATGGATAGCTGTCTTCTTGCTGGGACCTCAAAGGGCAAAAGAGCTCCCTTAGGCCTCTTTCCTAAGAGCACTAATCCCATTCTTGGGGACTCCACTGTCATGACCCTTATGACCTAACCACCTCTCAGAGGCCCCACCTCCTAATACCATCACCATGGGGGTTAGGAGTTCAACATAAGAATTGGGAGGACCAGACCATTGTCCCAGTCTAGGACTTGGTGCTGTGAAACAATTTCCCCTCCATACTTCCCCACTACCATTTCTTCCTAGAGCACTCTTGACCAGTTTCTGTTTGTTTGTGCTACATGATTTTCCTTTAGCATAGCCTTTGCCACCTAGGACCTGACCTACACAGGTTAGTTATTTTGAAAAGTCTGAGTTCTTGAAAGCTTCTGGAATGTTGATTTCTCTTCCTGAAAGTTGCATTTCTAAATAGTTGGTACTCTTCTACCTAAGAGTTGGAAGTGAGGATTGGGAGGGAGGTCTTGGATGTGTACTTGGATTCTGAGAACTCTGTGGAGGTGGGAAGGAACTGAAGACCCCAGCTCTGCCAGTCCCAACCCATCAGAGCCCTCCTCCTGCCCCACCCCCTGCCTACATCCTCACCCTGCCGTCCACTGTGAAAGCTGGTGAGTGCTGAATGTCATCTAGCTAACAGCTGTTCTCCCTACTGGGCCTTTTATTTAAATCTGTCGTGGCTATTTTCCACAAGAGATGTGACCTTTCTGTGGGGTCAGCAGTTTTAAGAGAGCTGAGAATCTCTAATTCATATTCATTTTCTCTTGTACTCTCTCTTTCTTTCCCCTCTCTCCTGTGCACGCACACGTGCGCGCGCGCGCACACACACACACACACACACACACACACTTTCTCTCACCCTTCAGTCAAAAGAGGAAGAGCAAAAAGGAGACCCAGAAAGCAAGATCTCTGGAAAAAACAACCTTGCACTTTTTTCTTAGTTCATTCATTTCAAGAAATAAACAATGAACTGGCAATTGATGAGCGAACTACAGTCCATATGTGTGTGTGCACACAGCTCGCGTGTCTGATGAGGGCTGGTAGAACACACTGACAGTTGAGACAAACTGAAAATATAAAGTGGTATTTCTTTCTCACTTAAAAAAAAAACTGTAAAGTTCCATGTTAATGATTTGGAAAAGGGAACAAAGATGTGTTTGACTTTTAAAAAACCAAACTTTCATATATTTAAAGTAGACACGCGAGGGAGCAAAGATTGACTAGTCAAACAAAACCATGTTATTTATCTATCGTTACCTACATGAAGAAATGGGGTAGCCTGCCTAATCAACAGGGGCTAAAAATGTGGTCACATTTCTTTTATCTTTGAAATTAATTACTTAACACTCTCCTCTCCGATTGGCAGAGAGCACAGTAATCCCTTCTTGAGGTTTCCCTGATCTATTTACCTCCAATTTCTCAAACACTCTGGATCCTAAACTCAGTTCCAAGAAAGGCAAAACACCAAGTAGAAAAAAACATGGTCACACTAACCTGTTCTTGCATTCCCTGCACACTGACTGAGGGAACAGGGCAGTCCATTGCAGCCAGGAAGCCCAGTACACACATTGGCACCTTGGTGCGGCTTTGGGTATCATTGTCTGCCTACTCATTGTTCTCAAAGCATCATGATGCCCAGGAGCTGGGACTAACAACCCCCCTAAAATCAGTTGTGCTGAAACTGCCTCCCTCAAAAATCGAAAATCACTAAGCCCCATCATTATGCACAGTCAACAACCTAAACCCCTATCCTCTCCAAATCAGTGACCTTGCCACTTTTCCTAGAATTCAAGCTCTCGTCTTGATCCCCATGGAGAGCCCAGTTGGCATTCTGATTTTAAACCTTGAGGAAGAAGACTTGAGCTATCATTCCTTGCCTTTCAGAAAACCCCAGGTTCCCTCTGCAAATTAATCCACTTCTTCCATGCCAGCCACATCCTTCTCCCTGAAACCCTACATTTATTTGCTTATGTAAAGGAGACCACTGGAGTGATCTTCAGAGCAAAAGAATTGTTTCAGTGAGCACGGATTAAGTGAGTGCCACGTGCCAGACTATTCTAAATATTAGGAATTCCTCAGCAAGCCAAACAGACAAAAATCCATTCCTCCTGAAACTTCCATTGCAGTGGGAGGCGAGATAGACGTTCGACATGGTAAGCAGGGAAATTGTGTGTGACAGGCTGTGAGAAGTACTCTAGGAGGAGAATAAAAGAACAGATGGGGGGACCAAGAGGGCTGGGACAGTTGCTTCCAGGTGATTTTCTGTCTGGGCTATTCTAAGCAGCAGCTGTCGATTACATTTACTAAACATGACAGTAATGTTGGCCTTTCCAGGCACGTCCTTTAATTGCTGCATTAATGAGCATTCTGTTCTGTTGAAAACTTCAGATCTACACTTTATACACTTCAAAGCAGAATCAGGCATATTGTCTCCTATCTTTACAGCAATCCGTGGAGATTTCACCTACAGTCGCTGTGAAGAGTGAAGTGACTTTCCCAAGTTCACACAACCACTAAGCATCAGAGGATCCCAGTACGGCTCTTTTGGCTTCACTGTGTGATTTTCCCAATTCACCTGTAAAAAGCATGAAATATGAAGCCAAAAGGTCTAAAACTGAAACCTATCTTTGCTTCTTACTGGGTGTACAAAAACCTAGAAAAGTTGCCTGCAAACACGAAATAAAACTGTATGCAAAATTACATTATAAATGATAAGGCACAGTACAAATGTGAGGCTTTTGGGTAACTCTGCAGGCTGTCTCAAAACCCCACTCACCTACTATCTGTGTGATTCATTAAGTAAATAAATATAATTAAAAGGAGTTATTTTTATAACATGCTGCACACAACTCCCAAAGCAATCCTTAAATTCTTACTCAAATTGGAAAAATTAAAACAGTATATATTTTCTGTCTATAAACTAATTATCGGATTCAAATGGATTCAAAGCAAGCCCACTTCTAAGGTGTTTCTTGAAAGTGTGTGCATAATTACACCAAATGGAATGAAGAGGTGCTGAGGCATGGCCTCGCCAAGAGCCTCCAAGCAATCTGTGTGCACAGCCCAAAAAAAGGCGTTAGTGAGGCAGATCCCAAGGGTGTAGGTGTGACTGTGAACAACCAGGTGGGTTTATTGTCCTATTCCAGGTCTCTGCTTCCTCCTTGTTATCCCAGTCATTAAAGAACACCCACCAGGGAACAGAAAGAGTCACATTGGCCTGCAAGGCAGCTGGTACTGAACCCATCCATCTAAGCTGGTAAAAAAGACTGAATTCTGCTTCTGGGAGAGCTTCAAAGGTGCAAACTGTAAAATGAAAGGCATACTCTACTTTCTGAAAAGGTTCTGAACACTACTTGCACAATCCCTGTGCTTTTTTTACCCTTAAAAAAAAAACTATGAAAATAAAAGTAAAGCACACCTTTACTTAGAGAGCTGGCAAATAAGACAAGTAACCTTCCCACCCACCCTTGGGGAGTGGTGGGAATGTCCAAAAGTGTCCCTGCCTCTGAGGTTCCTCACCATCAAGATTCCAACCACAGTTGGATAAAACCATCTCCCTGGTTCAGAATGAAGGAAGTGGATGAGTCTTATTTTCAGGGAAAAGGATAAAGAATGAAGCAAGATAGAAGATGAAAGAAAACTTCAGGAGTAAACATAAAGGGGATGATCATATTTTCCAAACCAAACATTCATCTCCCTGGCCGGATCTACATATAAGACAGTCTAACGCTATTGCCCAAATTCTAGAACTTGTCTGTGTCTCAGCCCCAGAGCCAAGTGTGTGGGGTAGTGGTTGTTCACTCCTGTGAGATCATCTACATTGAAGATAATGAGAACCGATAATTTTCTTTTACTGAGGAAAGACAGAGAAAAACAGGCTCCAAGTGAAGCTATAGAGATCTTTAAGGTTAAGGTTCTGGGAAGAGTTTAAAAAAAAAAAAAATGGTATACCTGGTGGAGATAATTTTTGAGTTTTTAAAGTTTCTGATATCTCTGTGCCCTCCCAAATAGAGGCATCCACAGGCAGTGACAAATACAGCAGGCTGCAGAGCTTGTCCCTGGACAATTCTAAGTTGACTCTACCTCTATTTTATAAATTCCAAGATATTAAACTGATGGCTAAAACGAATCCTAAAATAGTACTTCTTCTAGCCCCTGCCCTGGAGGAGCACTGCCCCTCAGTGGAAAGTAGGAGAGCCTAGGATGCCTATTACATTTCAAGGTTGTCAAGAAGTAGCCAGGTATCCCATGCTCTTGAGTGTTTAATGATACACAAATGTCACCTCAATGTCAAATGAACGGTGACCACGAGTCAGCCATCCACTTGTAGAGATGAACAATAGTTTGAGAGGAAAGTGAATGACCCTAGCTCCCCAAGAGTTAAAGCCCTGTATGTCCTCTGACTTTATGCTCCTCTCTTTCTCAGATTTAGAGATTCCTACAGACTTTCAACTGTATAAAGCCTCATAGCCTCATAGTTCACAAGGTTTTGACATATAGGACACTTCCCTCCATCCCATCAATAGCCTGAGGGTATGTTACTAGCCCTACTTAGTACATGAAGACAACAGGCTCAGAGAGATTGGATTAGCCCTCGTTAATGTCAGACCTGGGCCTTGAGTTGTGTTTCCCAGTCTTTAGTTTATCCAGGGCACTCACTCGGCTCTGGCTTGGGAGTTTTGAGCTGGGAAAGAAGCCTACTTATTATTATGGAGTCATGCTGTTTTAGAGATGAGAATGCTGAGGTCCAAAAAGTAATTCCATTAGCTTAGCCACATGGTTTTTCCTGAGCTCAGCAGAGAACTCAACTCCCTCCTCTGGGCACTCAACTGATGGGGAGCTCATAGCTCAGGGATGGGAGGCGACCAAACCAAAGAAAAGCCCCCAGCTCTCAAGGGAAAAGGGCTCCTCCCTCCCCTCTCAGGGACATTTAGACTTATTTCCTGTGGGTTCTGTGCCTTCTCCATCTGCTCTGCTTCCAGCAGAGATGAGTCCTGCAGGCAGTGTGGGGCCCCCTCTTGAGAACCTGCCCCAGAGCTGGAATCCTGGCTCCGAGGCCTGGGGCACAGGAGGACTGGGGGGTGGGTGGGGAGCAGGAGGGACTTCTTGGGGATAACAGCAAGTCACCTATTTCCTGTGTGGCTACAGTTCCATGCATAAAGCCACCACAGAAATGGGAGTGCCCCAGAAAACCACTTCCTTTGGGATGTTTCCCCCTCTCCAAACACCCCAAGGTAGTTAGTTCTCTGAGTCGCCATCTCAGCTGCAGGCTGCTCCATCAGAGAACTGGCCCCCACCCACCCAAGGCTCCTTCTAGCTGAAGGTTCCCTCTGCTGTGGGAAGTGGGTGCCCATGAGCTGTGCCAGGGATCCTTCCAACTACCAATTCTAAGGAGGTTGGTTTCAAGGGAATTCTAGGCTGATTCATAAGGAAACGTATTTTGGAAAAGGAGCTGAATTCCAGACCTAATCCTAGCTGGTCCCTAAAGTGTCTCCCTCCCAGTCTTCCCCTGTCATCCTCCTGTCACACAGCCCGCTCCCTTAAAGATGGCAGAGGCCCTGGGGCGGGGGTTGGGGGGGAGGGTCATGGTAGATGGACTGAGGGCAGTACCATCCCAAAGTGGTGGGACCAAACTGCCAGCAAGGCCCTGCTCAGATCCCAGGGCCAGGGAGGCTGCTGCCAAAGTAGTCGGACAGACATAGCTCAGCACTGCCTCCCGCCCCCTCAGGGAATGATCTTCCTGCGGTGCCTCCCAGCCAGCAGGGCTGGAAGCTGTGAACAGGGAAATTCTTGTATCTCTGTTTAACACCTTTGTTGCCAGGTTACACTAGGAAAATGCTGCCTGTGGTGAGGCAGCCTCAGAGATTCCGTTTAACCAACACCCCTGGGTATTGAGTGTTTGTCTTACCCCTCAAATAGTAGTTCCCAGTCCCAGGGCCCCTGAGTGACCCTGTGAGGATGCCTGTGACCCAGGGCTGGTAGACCCTGAGCCACTAGGAAAGAGAACAGTGGGTCTTAGAATGAAGGGAGCTGGGGCTTACAAACCGGGCTAGGCAGCTTCCCAGTCCTGAAGGTTGTGTCCCGAAGTCCACAACCACCATGCACACCTCTCTTTAGTACCACTATTCAGCCCTCCAAGACATCCATTTCTCTATTCAGCAAATACATAGGGCATGCCTACTATGTGCCAGGGACAGTTCTAGTTGCAGAGAACTCAAGAGTGAGCAAAGCAAACAGAACTCTCTGCCTTCAGAAGCCAGCATTCTAGTTGTATGCTGGGGGCAACAAAAAGAACATTAGTAAGTAAAATAAATGTCACGTCAGTGATAAGTGCTCTGAAGGAAAATAAAGAAGGAGATGAGGATGTGGACTGACAGTTTAAAATAACATGGTCTGAGAAGGTAGCAATGAACAGAGACTTCAAGCGAGGGGGTGAATCATACACATATCTACAGAAGGGGCTTTCCAGGAAGACAAAATGAGCCGTGCAAAGGCCCTGAGGCTGGATGGAGCTGGATGTGACTGAGGGAATGCAGAGACCCAATGGGGCTTGAGTGGCTTTATCTTTAAGATGCAGCTCTCCAGGGGCTCAGATGAGCACCTTTCTGAGTTCAAACCTACACTGCCCACTGAATTTCCACAGAAGTAAGGATGTTCTGGCTGGGTAGCCAATGTCCCCAGAAAATACATCAATCCAGTAGGTCCTAGGTTTTCAGAACTCTTATTGTAGATGGGAAGGACAAAAATTAGGAGAGGCAATTACAGGACACTCAGAGCAGTAGAAGGACCGTGGACTGAGCTATGCTGTGCTCCTGAGGCCTCTGCCCAAGCTGTACCCTCTAGGGATGGCCCCTCCTCCCCCGCCCCAACTGATGCTGCAGGGCCCTCCCACTCGGTCTGTCCACACACGCCACTGTACTCACAGGACTATTCTTCAGGGTGTTTAATCTGAGTTCCTTAAGGTCAGGATAATACCATATCCCCAGGACCTCAGAATAGTTGTTTGTTGAGTAAATGGAAATGAGATTCCAGGACCACTGAGGCTAGAACCTGTGTCTTGAGGGCAGTTACTACAGCCTCATGCAGAAAGCATCCCCGTTGTTGCAAAATAGTCCCTACATGGAGTTCCTTCCTTCCCCACTGGGGCTGTAGGCTGACAGCCAAGCCTGGCATCAGGCCCCTGAAACGGTCAGTCTGTCCCATTACCCAGAGCCCTGGGACTTGAGATGCTTGCAACAGTGCAGGGACTTCCCAGAGCTGGGGTCAACCAGACACAGCCCAGCTCCCTGTCATCTGGGGCACCTTGTAGAAGGCACATAGCTGGGCCATTCCAGGAGGCAAGTGAGGGATTCGATCACTGGTACTAAGTGCCACAGGGTAAACCCCAAGAAGGAATCTACGTCAGCATCATTTTTCAGGACCCAGAGGACACTTTTATTGGCTTTGGCTGTTTATCTTTTGCCTAAGTGCGATTTCGGCTGTGGCATTTGTTGCATTGGGTGTCCGGGGGCTGTTCTCAAATGCCCCTGTCACTACAGGCTGTTTTGCAGGTGCCAATCACTGGGCAAGTCACAGTTGACTGAGAAGAGGCAGGAGTGGCCTGCCTAGGTGTCTGTCTTTCACACCTTATGAACTCACAGAGTCAGCCTCTGCCTCTCAGCGCCTCACAGAAGCACAGCGGCACACCCAAGGTGCCAGCGAGACAGCTGTATTTGTCTGGGGCACCAGAGTGTGGGAAAAGCAAATCCTTTGTAGAACAAATATGGGAAATGCTTATTTATGTGTTAAACATTTCAAATCATGTTTTTTGTAAAACTGGATTTCAGGCAAGAGAAGCTGCATCAAAAATTTGCAGGTTGAGATGATTAAAGCATGAGAATGGAATAAAGGTGGTTCTGCAGCACAGGCCTTCAAGCAGGAGGGAGTAACTTTATCTCTTGAGCGAGGGGGCTTGGGAATGAGGAGTGTGGGTAACACAGAGCCTCACTGTTACAGAGTATTTGTTTTCCATATTTGAATTGTTTTTATGTATGGATCCAATTTTCTAAAAAGTTTTTTAACTCCTCATATGAATGTATCTAGCCTTTCCCATATTTTATATTGATATTCACAGTGCCCCTAGGAATTTCCTCTTCAAGAAGCAGTAAAATATATACTTACTGAGTTTCCTGAGTGCCAACTGCCTTCACACTCAATTCATCTTCATGACAACGGGCAAGGTAGTGGACTGACCGTCAGTTTTACAGGCGAGAAAACCAAGATTCACCAACATTAACCCAGCCCAGAGCACACAGTGGGTAAGCTGTGGGTATACTCGAAATCTTGGCCTTCTGACTGCACAACTCATAGCAGACCTCATTCTTGACTCAAGTGTAAATCCTGACCAAAGGGAATCTGGGTGAGATTGGGGAGAAGCTTCCAGAGAAAGGATGCTGTGTTTAATACTGACTCAGAGGCATGAAGATGAAATTCAACCATCTCCTTCCTCCTCTGGCTTGGGAATAACTCTTCCCATTTTCCCATTTGCCTTATCCCCTCTGGGGTGTCTGCTTCCTCCTCCCTCAGTCTCAGTAATTCCTAATTCTGTGTTGTCTCCCAGACCATGGGGTCAACATAGCCATGAGCTCTTCTTACCTCCTGTGAGTTTCCCATGTTGACTCGTCTCGTAAATCAAGCCTACATCCATAACCCGTCCCTAAACACACACACAATTTCTGCACCCCACTCTCAAATCTGTCAAACCAACACTCTTACAGTAGAATGAGAAAGGATACCCAAGAAGGGTCAGGTCTAGGAGAGCAGAAGAGCTTCTCAAGGAGACCACAAGGATACACCTGCAGGGTCCTCTCCATGGTCACTCAGCTCTGGGAATTTGTAAACATGAAATCCTGTAGTTCTGTAGGGGCTGGAATAGCATCTCCCGCTTGATTCAAACTGGCCAATGAGAAGGGGGTACCTGTGGCCTGGAACTTTTTGACTGTGGATAAAAAGGGAAAGACCAAGCCAGTCAGGGAGTGCAGTCATTTGGAATTATTCTATGCCGTAAGTTCCGGCCATTAAATAAAGCCCTTCCTCTTATAAACATGGTGTTTGGGTGCTCTTTCTCTCTACTGGGCCTCATCTTCCTGCCACAAGAATACTGACTGGCTGGGGCAGCACCTGTGGCTTAAAGGAGTAGGGCAACCGGCCCCATATGCCAGAGGTGCTGGGTTTTGCAGTTTTTTGCCAAAAACTGCAAAAAAAAAAAAAAAAAAAAGAAAACTGGGCGGCACCTGAGGCTCAAAGGAGTAGGACTCTGAAGGTGGTGGGTTCAAACCTGGCCCTGGCCAAAATCTGCAAAAAAAAAATACTGAATCAATCAACAAACAAGTATTTTGAATCAACCTCAAACAAGTATTATCACATCTTGCTTATAAACAATCCCCAATGAATCAATGCTTACTTAGATTCACCAAAACATTATCTATTTCTTTGCTTACTATTACTTCTTACATTCCATTTCCTTTTACATTCAATTTTCTTCTTCTTCTTTTTTTTTTAATTGCTGGGGATTCATTGGGGGTACAAGAAACCAGGTTATACTGATTGCATTTGTTAGGTAAAGTCCCTCTTACAATCATGTCTTGTCCTCAAAAGGTGTGGCACACACCAAGGCCCCACCCCCTCCCTCCTTCCCTCTCTCCACTCTATTGATCCATTGGGGATTGTTTATAAGCAAGATGTGATAATACAAGATGTGATTATCCATACTAGATAATAATGTGGAAAATGATAAGGACAATAACAAATAAGGATTTGGAGATGTTTGTGTATTTCATGAGGAGTATGGACGATACTAACTTAATTTGATTAACTCATTATTAACTGCTTTTGTGTCCTGTTTTATTAAATTCTGATCTTAAGTAAAAAAAAGATAATAATAATACTGACTGGCTAAAAGGAAACATTTAGTCCAAGTATCCGCAGGATTAGCAGGAGAAGGATGAATAAGCTGGATTGACAGTGAAGCCCTCTGAATATAGCCCAGGGCTAAATTCTTGTGTGTAGACCAAATGACACACTCATGGGTTCCTTTTAGGACTCCCAGAAAGCCCCACTTCCAGCACCTACCTGCACCAAAACAAAAACCCTCATCCCCTACCCACAGTGGGCAATGCCATGTTTTCTTACACTGGAGGCTTTGATCTATCAGCATGCACCTGCCCTTGGAAGGGCAGCCTGGGGCAATGGTGAGAGAGACCCTTTCCTACCTACAAGAGCCTCTCAGGGCAGGCAGAAGCATGTCTGGGCAGGGTGCACACCTCAGGTTTCGGGAGATTCTTATTTACAGCTCCTTAATGTCTGCTTTCTGCCCAGCTTCTTAAGAAACTATAAAATGAGAGACATACTTGGAGTTGCTCTAAATACTCACCTGGCTGCAAACAACGACTTCTGGTGACTTAGTTCCCACCTCTCCGTGAGCCTGGGCAGGGCTTCCCACTCCCTGTATTTATGCTTCCTGTTGCAATGGGATCGGAGGCCACCCCTTTGAATGGTCTGAAACAGGATGCTGTATTTGTGAATAAGCAAGTCAGAGAGACAGCAAGGGCAGGCCCACCGACCTGGGTCAGAGGGCCTGAATTAAACCCAGAGCCTGTTAGCACTCAGGGAAGGGAACCCATCAACAAAACATCAAAGGCTGGTGTCATTAGAAGAGGCAAAGCAGGATATTTTATTCATGACTGTATTTTGAAGGGGCTTGCTCATGACTCACAAATTATTCATGAGCTTCTTCTATTTTTAAATGTAAATTACAAGGGTGTTTAAAGGCGCGGAAGCCCTACACCCTCCCCCTGGCACTACTCTGCTATTTTGGGGAAAGAATGCCCCACTTCAGGTGGTGTCCGGTTGTTTCCTCTGAGGGCCTCTCCAGACCAGTCAGAGGCAGGCCAAGAGCCACCCGAGGCCCGCCTTCCTGCAGTTCATTGTCTCACTCCCAGTGAGTCAGAATCAGGGGCTCTCCCTGTAACGGGGACCTCAGAGGTCATCTCTGAAGCTTGATGAAAGGACAATCCATAATCTACTTTAGAATCTCTCGGCACCTGTTCAAGGTGCAGATTCCTTGGGCTTCTTTCTGACTTTCTAAATCAGAACTTCTAGGGTGGAGTCCAAGGATCTTCTTTTTTTTGTTGAGACGGAGTCTCACTATATCACCCTCAGTAGAATGCTGTGGGGTCACAGGTCACAGCAACCTCACACTTCTGGGTTTAAGCGATTCTTTTGCCTTAGTCTCCCGAGTAGGAGAGGGTAGCCTCGGACTACAGGTGCCCACCACAACACCTGGCTATTTTTTGGTTGCAGTTGTCATTATTGTTTTAGCAAGCCCGGGCCAGGTTTGAACCTGCCAACTTCAGTGTATGTGGCTGCCACCCTACTCACTGAGCTAAGGACGCCAAGCCAATTTTTCTATTTGTAGTAAGGAGCAAGTCTTGCTCTTGCTAAAGCTGGTCTTGAACTCCTCAGCTCAAGCAATTCACCCGCCTTGGCCTCCCAAAGTTCTAGGATTACAGGGATGAACCATTGTGCCGGATCTGTGCTGCCTTTTAATGCAAAATTTCTCCGTTTCCCTAGATCATTCTCTATTAAACACACACCAGTAAGACTTTTTCCCTTACTCCTATTTGAACCACTCCTATAAAGGTCATCACCAAACTCTACCTTACCAAATCCAATTCTCTACTCAAAAAATCTGACAAAACTAATCATTTCTTCCTTGTTCAAATAAATTTCTTCACTTAGCTTTTAATGCACCCATCTGTCCTGGTTCCTACTTTATCTCAGCATTTTTAAATGCTGGAGTCCTCAAGTTTCCATCTTCAAAACTCTTTTCTTGGACATTCACTCCCTTGCTTATCACTTCCAGGAACAGTTTTAAATATCCATATCAAACCTCAGGCTCCAACTTGAACCTGGTCTCAGCCATAGACTCAGATGTCTCCAGCTGTACAGCTAATAGGAATCTCAGCTAAAGAGCACTCCAGGCCCCTGCTCTAATCCTCCACTCTGCTGTTCTTTCTCCAGTTTTCCCACCACAATTGCTTAAATCAAAAACAGAGGTACTAGCATTGATTTCTGTGTTATATTCACGATCTATGCCCAATTCATTAACAAGCCCTGCCTGCTGAATCTGACTGCTTCTCCTTCCCCTGTTACCAACACACTTGCCCAAGTCACCACCATTCTCTACCCTTGGTTCCTAGGATAGCCAATAACTGATCTCTTGGCTTCTGTGTTTGCACCAGTACTGTGTTCTCCAAACAACAGCTCTTAAAAACAAACATGATTCGGGTGGAACAAGATGGCAGCCAAGTAACAGCTTCCCTGCAACTGGGCACTGGTGAGTCTGGGGAGATAAGACTCCAGGCATCTCTGGCTGGTGGGATCTGCCTATAATAATCCCTTTGAGGATACAGCAAGGGACTTCTGGACCCCAAGAGGAGGACAAAAACAGTGGAAAACTGGCAAATGGTTGTGTGTGTTTGATTGACCTAATCCCTCCGGCATTAGGTCAGTACAAGCAGCAGTGAGACTGCAAACTGTAAAGGCCTTACCTGTGAACTTTTTTGGTGTTCTTGCTTGGTGCTCAGTTGAGCTGCCTGGGGGAGAGCTTGAGCAAAAGTGTGGAGAACTTTGGGCTTTGTCTGGGGCCCCAAAAGGAGCCACTGAGCTGGGCTCAGTGAAAGCAATTGTGTGAAAAAACTGCTCTGGCAAGCTCTGCCCTCAGGGTCCCAGAGCAAGGATCGAGTGGGAAAAGTAACTTAGTGACTGAGCAGCTTAAAAGCAGAGACTGAACTGCCTCACAGCCCTAATGCTTAGGGGCAGAGTGAGATAGTTTTGGCACACTGGAGCATTGGGCTGTTGCCTTGGGTAGAGTGCCCTGACGTCATGGCTCATAGCAAGCTCAAACTCCTGGGCTTGGCACTGCCCAGACCTCCATAAGAGGTGTGCAGTGACCCCCGACCAGTGACCCGCACCCACCAGGGCTCCACATTCCCTGACCAGGAACTGCGGGAGCCACGCAACCCTGCATCCCCCCTCCTGTGTCCTCCCAGCCTCCACACTAGCTCATCCATCTGACCAGGGACTCTGGTAGCTGAGTGCCCTCTGGAGCCCTCCCTGCCTCTGCGCAGAGCCCTTCTCCTGGGCAGAGACTGCTAGAGCCTTGGGTTCTCTGTGCCAAAGTCACTGTGCGCCAGGCACAGGGAACAGTGCGCACCACCCACAGACCTGTTGCTGAATCCGGGTGTGTCGCACACTGGAGCTGCTTCTACAACCAGAACTCCCTAACTACAGTAGCCTCAGAGGAACTACACAGGGTCACTCCCTACAAAGAAACAGCAACAATAAAGTGATCCCGCTGGGGCCTAATCTTGGAGAGACACCTCCCCACCTCTGAGGACAGCCAGAGACAATGGTGAAAAGCAATCATGAGGCGAAATCAACAGAAAAACTCTGGCAATATGAATAATCAGAGTAGATCAACTCCCCCAGGGATCAATGGGGCAGAAACAGCACAAGACCCCATGCACAAACAAATAGCTGAGATGTCAGGAATTGAATTCAGGATCTGGATAGCAAATAAGATCAAATTAGAATTCCAAAGGTTATCTCAAGAATTCAACTAATTCAAAGAGCAAATGACCAAAGATTTTGACACATTGAGACAAGAAGTTGCATCCCTCAAAGAACTGAGAAACACAGTAGAATCCCTCAGTAACAGAATG
>CAUYPK010010547.1:0-16124 GCA_963574355.1 Loris lydekkerianus
CTGTGAGCAGGGAAACCTTGAGACCATGGGAAGAAGGAAGACTTGGGCAGGAAACACGGTTCCAAATGTGAATGGATTGTAAATTTGGTGATAGAAAGACAATGGATTAGAGAATGCAAATCAAAACCACCCTGAGATACCATCTAACCCCAGCAAGAATGGCCCACATCACAAAATCTCAAAACTGCAGATGCTGGCGTGGATGCAGAGAGAAGGAACACTTTTACACTGCTGGTGGGACTGCAAACTAGTACAACCTTTTTGGAAGGAAGTATGGAGAAACCTCAAAGCACTCAAGCTAGACCTCCCATTTGATCCTGCAATCCCATTACTGAGCATCTACCCAGAAGGAAAAAAATCATTTTACCATAAGGACACTTGCACTAGAATGTTTATGGCAGCTCAATTTATAATTGCCAAAATGTGGAAACAGCCTAAATGCCCACCAACCCGGGAATGGATTGTTGCTGTCCACTGGCCTAGACGGAGACACGGAGGCAGACACTGCAGATGAAATTAATGATTTATTAAGGGATGGCTGGTGCTCACTCAGGCACAGCAGCCATTGGCCGTTTTTACTCACTTTCTTATATACCCAAACTCATCAGATAAAAATAATCCAAGAACAAGGGAGACAAAAGGTAAAGATGCCTTAGCATTAATCCAGCAAAGTACATACAGACCTTTCTAAACCAAGAATATCTTGTTTAGAGATAAACAACAATGGAGATGAGCCACAAAGGGCTGTTCTGTTTGCCTACTTCTCTATATGACTAACTGAAAGTTTTTGTGTAAATAGAGGTAGGGGATTAAGTACAACAGTCTATTGCCCCAGACAGATGCTCTGTCTCCAGCTACAACTTGGCGAGAGCCCTCCGGGATATTCTTTCCTTTAAGGTGTGACTGCCTCCATTTTTCAGCAAAGCCGCTTATGTGAGTTGGGGAGAATATCCCCCAAAACTCACACCTAGCCCAAGTACTAAAAATGTCCCTTCTCAGGGTCTCGTGACTTCAAGGAGCACAAATGAGACTGATTCACCTTACAAGGGTGCAGTGGACTGTGCCCCTTCAATGGATTAGCAAGCTGTGGTATATGTACACCATGGAATACTATTCAGCCACTAAAAAGATGGAGACTTTACATCTTTTGTATTAACCTGGATGGAAGTGGAACATATTGTTCTTAGTAAAGCATCACAAGAATGGAGAAGCAAAAATTCTATGTACTCAATTCTGATATGAGGACAATTAATGACCTAGTACATGGTGGAGGATGGGGGAAGGGGAGAGCAGAGAGAGGGCAGGAGGCAGGGGGCTGAGGGGTGTGTGACACACCTTTTGGGGACGGGACAGAATTATAAGAGGAACTTTACCTAACAAATATAATCAATGTAACCTGGTTCAAAAAACTAAAAAATAAAGGCTCAGCACCCATAGCACAGTGGTTATGGTGCCAGCCACATACACCAAGGCTGGCAGGTTTGAACCTGGCCTGGGCCTGCTAAACAGCAGTGACAACTGCAACAAAAAATGACACAGCGGGGCATTGTGTTGGACGCCTGTAGTCTCGGCTACTTGGGAGACTGAGGCAAGAGAATTGCTTAAGCCCAGGAGTTTGAGGTTGCTAAGAGCTGTGACGCCATGGCACTCTGCCGAGGGTGACATAGTGAGACTCTGTCTCAAAAAAAAAAAGAAAGAGAATCTATTAGAAAAAGAAAAAAAGAGAGAAAGACAATGGAGTTCCTCTTTTTGCCTCATACATGTCAATAAAATGACCTTGTGAGTTGTGACCATTTGTCAAAAAAAGGCATATGAAATAGTCAAAATTTCACCAGACACATTTTAAGTGATAGGAGCTATAAAACCAATCCTTGATATTGTGATAATAAAAAGGGCTTATGTGACAGTTGCCATGGTGAGAAAAATCACCATGGATGTGTGCAGCTCTGGATTGCATACCAGGTTAAAATCTCTGGTCATTTGTAATTTCAGTAAATAACCAGGTAATAGTAATTACTTTAATAAATGGTTATTAGTTATTGTAATTAGCATTAGCTACTGTAGGGATGATAAATGACTCCGAAATGGAAATGGCCTGACTTGGTAGAAAATTGTTGCACATTGATGTCACAGCCTGAGGTGGCAGGTGAAAAAAAGAGGAAAAGGAAAGAAATCTATACAATTGTTGTGAGACCCAGACTTCTTCCCCCTTGGAGTTTTTCCTTCCTGTAAGTTCTGAAGCCATCTCTATTCAGCTGATAGATGAAGAAGAAAAAGCATCCTGCATGTGAGGTTTCTTCTAGAATGTTCTAGATAAACATTTCTTCTACTCACATTCCATTGGCCGAATCTCACTTGCATTCCATACCTTGACAGCCCCAGCTGGGGTCCCCATGCACAGCCAGCACCAAGCACCTGATGATGCCTGTGTGAAGATGTCCCCAGGTGAGTTTAGCCCTCAGCTGTGAATTTTCCCAGCTGAGGCCCTGGGCGTTAAGGAGCAGAGATCAGCCACCACTGCTACATCCTGAATGAATCCCCACAATTCCACAAGGTCTCATCCCTATAAGAAATTCCTTTTCTGTGTTATTCATAGTGTTTGTCTGAGCCAACTTTGACACAAACCATAAACTTGAATAGAACATAATTGCCATTCGGAATGGTTTAAGTGCCACACAAATTGAGCAGTTTCAACTTTTCATGATGTTTGGGCACCTTTGACTTCACATTTACTTCCTTGGCAATTATGATCTATTCATGATTTTTTTTTGTTGTTGAAATAATTTATTTGTTTTTCATTCTAGAAAAACAAGTTGTTTGATTTATTTTGAATGGATTCTTGATAACAGCAAAGGGTTTCCAGGATGTTAATTTTTCTTTCTTTCTTTCTTTCTTTTTTTTTTTTTGAGACAGAGTCTCACTGTGTTGTCCTCAGTAGAGTGCTGTGAAGTCACAGCTCACAGCAACCTCAAACTCTTGGGCTTAAGCGAATCTCTTGCCTCAACCTCCTGGGACTACAGGTGCCTGCCCCAACGCCTGGTTATTATTATTATTACTATTTTGCAGTTTTTGGCCAGGGTTTGAAGCCACCACCTCCAGCATATGGAGCTGGTGCCCTACCCCTTTGAGCCACAGGCACTGCCCAATGACTGGTTATTTTTTGGTTGCAATTGTCATTGTTGTTTAGCTGGCCCAGTCTGGGTTCGAACCCGCCAGTTTCCATGTATGTGGCTGGCACCGTAACCACAGTGCTATGGTTGCCAAGCCCAGGATGTTAATTTTCACATGGTATTAGAATTAATTTTTCTTATTGATACCTTTAAAATGTTATTGCCCAGATTCAGAAGATTTTTATTTCTGATATTTAAAAGGAACACTTGTCTAAACACTATTGTCTCTTTATCCTAGATGTTTATCTTTACCATTTTTCTGTAAGTTCTGGATCTTTTAAGAAAACAGAACCCTGCACACATCCTGCAAGTACTATAATGCACCAACATTAAAACCAAAGTACAGGCTAAACTATTTAGAAGCACTAACAAGTGAGTAATTTGAGGATAAAGATAAACACCGTTTGTCTAAATCACAGAGTGCCTCATAAAGAATGAGCAATGCTGTGCATGCTGTCTGCTGCAACGTGGGCGAAGTAGCAGCCAGCTCTGCTAATGTTTCTGAGAAGTCGCTATTTTAGGAGGCTCATTTATCAATGTTCATGAATGTATCCCTAATGGGTTTACATTATAACTGATATTTATAAAGAATTAACTTTATTATTTATTGTAGTCCCATCTATCATTTGCCAGCTAATACCTTAGTATCCCAATATTTTATCAGTTGTCTCGATCTTCATGGCAGGATACCTGTTCAGCAGCCCTGTTTAGCACAACACCTGCCACTGGGAGATGGGGTGGGGGATGGGCAGAACTGGGTTATTTAGATGGAGTTCTCTCCTCACCAGCAAATGCTCCTGTGAGAATTCAAATTATAGAAGTGTTTTGTTTGTTCTTTTTAAGCAAGGACAACATTTCCATGACACAGCCTAACCCTGTGTCCTCATCCTTTTCACATGTATTTTATTCTGGGGGTCTTTCCTTTCCCATTCAATGCTCCTCACCCCACACCCCCACAGTGCTCACTGAAGCTCATCAACTACCCTACTTTGACTTCTTTAGCCTCCAGTTTCTCCAGAAATAAATTACAGCCCTCAACAAAAATGCAATCATAAGAATCAATGATCTAGCAACCAGAATTCTGGCACCAGGGCATGATCAAAATAATGTGAGTGGGTAACACTCACTCACTCAGAAGAGAAATTACCACTCACCTACCGTGGCTCTGTAAGATTCAGCAATCCTCTCCTGGGAAATTTCTATTTTTCTATTTGCACCTAAATTGTACAAACGTTATTTCAACCCATTTAGAAGTAAATTTTGAAAACAAAAGAAGGACAAAAAGTAAGGTTGGATATCTACTTCACAACATATATCAAAATGAATTCCAGCTGGAGCAAAGATCTGGGCACACAGAATAAAATTTTTAAAATACCTGAAGGAAATGTAGAAATGAATGAGAGGTCATTATATTCTTTTTTTTTTTTTTAAAGTGGGCACAAGCCACAAAGTTTCTTGACCCCTTTGAAGTGGGGGTGCAAGGTATTTATTTGTTTATTATTATTATTTGCAGTTTTTGGCCAAGGCTGGATTTGAACCCACCACCTCTGGCATGTGGGGCCGGTGCCCTACTCCTTTGAGCCACAGGCACTGCCCGAGAGGTCATTATATTCTGTAAAATAAAATAAAAAATTTATACCAAAAAAAATCTTGAAGCTAAAAGACACAGACTGAGAAACTATGATGGTTGAAAACTTATTTCTAACATGTAAGGAAATACTGCAAATTAATAAGAAAAGGATTACCCAATAGAAAACTGATCCAAGGGAATAAAATAACCACTAACAGGGCGGCACCTGTGGCTCAGTGGGTACGGGGCCCGCCCCATGTGCCAAGGGTGGTAGGTTTGAATCCCGCCCCAGCCAAACTGCAACAAAAAAATATCTGGGTGTTGTGGCGGGCGCCTGTAGTCCCAGCTGCTTGGGAGACTGGGGCAAGAAAATTGCCTAAGCCCAGGAGTTGGAGGTTGTTGTGAGCTGTGACGCCACAGCCCTCTACTGAGGGTGATAAAGTGAGACTGTCTCAAAAAAAAAAAAAAAAGTTAAAATAACCAGTAACAAACAAATAATAGAGGTCAAAGGGAAGATAAGTGAAATCAATAACAAGATATAATTTTTTTTTTTTTTTTTTTTTTTTAACTTCAATTTGAATTTATTTATTTTTTTATTTTGGATTAGGGGCAGGGAAAGAAGGTGGGGGAAGAGGTGAGTGACAGGGTCGGGCCAGTGGCATGGTACCACATTGGCTGTATCTAGATAGAGGCAGTTTCAGGCAGGGCCTTGCTGAGTCGTTGCTACGCGGAAGTAGCTCAATGGATCTGCTTCTAGTCAGGCTCGGGAATTTGCTCTAGGCCTCAGGCACATGGCAGGGCCCAACAATTCCCTCTTGTTTTATGTATGGCGGAAAAACATAGCCCCTGTCTTAGGTTGCCTGCTCTTATTTTCCACATAACTCTCAACTCAGCTGAGGAAATGACTCACCTGCCCTCACCACGGCATCTTGTTCGTAGGTCATGCTGTCCCGAGAAATTGTGCACAGTTACTGGCTGTCCACAAAGAGGAATCTGGCTTTTTTGCTGGTTGTCAAGAAGTCAGTGCTGCCTCTGATACCATAATCCATGGAAAGCCAAGACACTATCTCCATGAGATTATGTTTCAACCTCCTTTTGATTTAACATAAGCCTAGATTCAAGTTTTTTTTTGTTTTTGTTTTTGTTTTTTTTAAGTGCTCAAAAGAAAGGTCTACAAAGAAACAAGGTTTGTTTCAGTTGAATCAAAGATGCATTATATCTGCTCTCTTTCAACTTATGTTTATACACATTACTTGGGAAAAACTTGACCAAACTTAAACGAGAACTATTCCAAACTATATTAATATTAAACTTGAATGCATGTATTTCATACTTCCTATAGTTTTTCATTTTCAAATAAATAATTTAGCATTTAGATTGCTGTCATTAAAATTTGTTTCTATAAAAAGTAATATTTCAAAGGTGTATCCAGATTAAGTAGAATGATTTTGAAGTATTTCTTCTTTTTCTATTGTCTATAAGATTTGGCACGATCTGTTTTTTGAAATTATCTTTTACTTTTATTTATAAATACTAGCTGTCTATTTTTTGAGACTTTGGGGAAAAAAATTAAGAAGTTAACTGATGACTCCATACTGAACCTCAGGGTCAAAGAATTCTATAATAGACAATGTGAATGTTACTTTCTTTGCATTATTATTATTATTGCTTAATATTTCAATGCAGCAATTGTCTGATTTCTTTTCTGAATGTATTTATCTTCATTCCTTCTTTACGAGGTTTTTGTTTGTAGTCCTTATCTTAAACATTGTTATTGTGATTAAATTTTAAGCCTCTTTAATTTTGTGAAGGCAAAATGTGGAAACCTAATAAGCACAAGTATATGTAAAAAATAAATAAATAAAAAGTAATCTTTCAAAACTTGGTTTCATTAAAGACTTTTAATTACAGTTAAAAATAAATACTTGAATCCTCCCATTCCCAGAAATCTACCTATGTGCCATTTTGGGCTTATTTTTCTAAAACAAGAAAATAAAAATGTAATTATGATTATGAATATTTGAATAAGGACGTAAAAGTCCATCAATCAAATACAGTTTTTAATATTTCATGTTTTTAAATTTTTATATGAACACTTTACTTATTTTAGAGTTTCCATTGAAATATCTGTGCACCTGCATGTTGCCATTCTATGAGGTAGAAGACAGTCCCAAAGTAGCAACAGGACCTTCAGGATCAGAGGAAAACAGTCCCTCTAGACTTTTTTGATTCCCAAAGTCTGCTAAATCCTGACTGTACCTGGAGATTCAATCATGCAGTGGAGTTTGTTCTGGAAATGAAGTCATCACCTTATCCTTCGTAATTTAGAAACTTTCCACAAATATAATTTAAAAATAAAAACCTGAAAAAATATTTTCTAATAAGTGAGTAGTAAGAATTCTTTCTAGAATAGTTTACTACAAAAGGTTAGCTCAGAAGAAAATGAGCATAGAATTTGAACAGATAATGCACAAAGAAAGAAGTAAAGAAAACATATAAAATGTCCATTACTAAAGAAAACCAAATTGAAATAATAAGAAAATTCATGATGTTATAAGGATTATTTTTTTAGAAGTGACATCACTCAAAATGACTGAGAAGGAACTGAATAACACCACTCCACAGAAAAGTAATAAAAAGTTGGCAAAAGACAGTCAGAATCAACATTTTTCAGAATTCTATAATCTAATAATGAAACTTACAATAGCCAGGGTAATGCTGAATAAAGAAAGAAGCTGCAGAATTTCATTAAGGAAGTGCTGCAGTATCTTTATTTCCCCCACTTAACATCTCATGCCCAGCTTGACAATGAACTAGCTTTTCTATATGTAATTCACTGTAAAAGGTATAAAAGATAATTAGTAATAAGTAGGCAGATGATTACTGGAGTCTCAGAAACACAAATAGGTAGGTATCAAAACAAAACCCCTAATTTTTCATCTTTCCCTACATCTGCACCTTTCAGAATAGAAGAGAGAGAAACAGAAAACCAAACATCCTTACACCCAAACCCAGGTGTGGAGTTCTTTCTTCAAGAGGCTCAGAGGAGCCAGGCGGAGAAGAACCTGCAGGAATCCCGGTTGTTCAGGTGAGGCAGATACAAAATACCTGTCTCAGAATGTGTCCCCTTTTATCCTTCTAAGGGAGGGAGAATGCCCTGTGGTGAGAGGAGGTCCAGATTGATTGAAGACAGAATCTGAAGACAGGACCGGCACCAGAGGTGGATGAAGAGACAGAGGGACGGTGACAGTCACTGCCTCTGACACGCTGCCCTCCAGACCAGCCCCAATACAGGCTTACTGCAATCTGCATCTGAATTCGCCATTGACAAAATACATCAATGTCCTTTAATTTAAAGGGTTTAATTCTAGATCCATAATTTAATATCTTTACACAATGAAGCACAAGAAAAATTCGGATAAAATAAAGAGGTTTCCTGACTGCCCAGGCAGTTCAACAATACTTTGATAAATATCCTGGGCTAACCTTATTCTTCCTTTCCACTGCCTAGCCAGACACAACTTTGGGGCGGGGTCTGCCTTGCTGCCTGGGTAAAATTAGGGTATGACTTTTCTGGTGACTCTCAGATAACAAAAAACCCAATGTCCCTTTAATCAGCCTTTTGTCTGTAGATATTTTTCAGGCACAAGACCGATACCTGCCTACTGTGTCCCCTAAAACACAGAAAATATGTTTCTTTTTCTTCAAACAATTTCCTTGGAACCATCCTCAGAACTTTGAGGTGATGTAGACATGGGATCCACCACACATTGGCAAATTTCTTCAAAGAAATCTTCCCTTCTTTCACTGCAGCTTCAAAATTTTAATCCCTCCAGGAGGCATGAGGTTATGGGTTGCAAAACTTTTAAACTATTGTCTTTGTAAGGATTGCATCAGTCATATTTAGGAGTGTGAGGGTATTTTGCACTTTAGTATTATTTATATAATATAGAAACCATGGCTTACAATCTGTTCATTACAATGCTTGCAAATTTAATGAAGCAACTTGCAGTAACAATTTCCCTCTACCGTGAAAGACCCTAATGACATATATTCTATGTGTTCATTATGATTCTGTGAGGTATAGAGAATGAAAAATAAGTCCTAACTTCATTGCATCATTAACCCAATAGAGATTTTTAATTAACACATTTAATTATGCCAGGAAAAATCAAGTGTTAATATGCATACTTATATATGTTTATGGATGTATTTAGTTTCCAGATAAAGAATACTAGAATTTCACCCTCTCCTTTAAAATGACACCCTTGCAAAGCTGGTTTATAACTGCTCGTGCCTCCTCTAAGCTTTCCTAACTAAATCTTTTCTCCCAGTTCCCTTCTAGAAAGAGGCAGCACTCTCTGGTTTAGGCTGCGATTCTTAGTTGAAGTTCCCTTTTTGGTGTTGGTGACCGTGACCGGGAACTCAGAGAGGGTCTACAAAACTAGCAGATAGCAAAGCAAATCAGATTTCCAACTCCCTGCTCCAGTCTCCCCCAATTCTGAGATAACCCTTTTTCTACATTTCCTTAACCTGAGTACTACTCTGCTAATGAATGTCAACAAAGTTTTCTCCGGCTCTAGAAATGAAAGTGTTATTTTCCACAAAATGCCAGACCACTGCCTAGATAAGAGGTTATTACTGAGCCTTAAAATATTAACATGGTAAATTCTAAGGGCAGTGGGGAGGGGGAGGTTACGTGGGGAGCGTTAATGGGTACTAACATACAGTTTGATGGTTAGATAGAATGAGCAATATATTTGATAGCAAAACAAAGTGATTATAGTTAAAAATAAGTTTACTTTGAAGTGCACATTAACTTAAAAGAGTGGAATTGGAATATTCATAACACAAAGGTGATGGATACCCCAATTGCATTGATTCGATTCAATATAGATACATCGTGTACTTATATCGAAACATTATATGAACTATATAAATACATATATACCCATAATAATTAAAAATAAAAAATTAAAATATTATTAAGAACTCTTTTTTATATTAAGTCACATACACATAGATCGTGAATACATTTATGTATATGTGGGGTGATGTTTTTATACAATGTGACGTGCTTACATCAAACCAATCAACATAGCTTTCACCTCATTCACTTGATTATTGTGTTAAGACATTTATGTTCTGCACTTGACAGATTTGACTTGTACCCTTGCAATACGCTCCATAGGTGTGGTCCTGCCGTTTACCCTCCCTCTATCAAACCTCCGCGCTCCCTTCCCCCTCCATGTCTCTCCTTCACTAACTTGTTTGAAGAACATTTCCCTTGGTTTTCTGTAGAGCAGTATTTAAAACTAAATTCTATAATACCCATGTGTTAAATGTCACACTGTTATAAAACCTTTGAATATTTAAATATTCAACCTGAATCTGGCACTGTGTATTCCACAAAATCATTCAAGTGTTCCACAAAATCATTTAAGCGTTTAAAATTACAAAAACGTATTATAAATTTTCTTCACTGGAATGATGCTTAAAGTTTTAGTTTTCTGTCTTGGTTATTAGGATCTTAATAACAGAAGGTTTAAAGTTTCTTAGATCCTAGCTTCATAGACCATTTGACACATAGACTGTTTGACACATTTTCATCACAATGGTTAACATAGCCTTCCCCATGATCATATCAGTGTGCTCAGCTATGATTTAATAACAACATAAAATAATAAAAAATAAAGTTGCTTAGATCCCATCTATGTAGGGCCAGGGAAAAGAACTGGGAGGGAGAAGTCCTCCTGTCTTCCAAGCCTGGTGCAAGGAAGTCAATAGGATTTAAAAAAAAAAATGGGGGAACTCTGATGGGAACGTACTAGTTGTGAGTCTGAGAAGAAATTACTAAACTATACTAAACTTAATACTTGGAGTTTCTATGACATTAGAAAATGTTATCATTAAGCATTACGTGCTTATATAACAGTGACAATTGTTTTGTTTTTCTAATATCTAGGGGTACAGTTTGCATTTCTAGGGAGATACAGAAAACATGAAAGAGCTGAAACTGATCTTTCATCTTTCATCTTTCATTACGGTTTTCACTACCCAAATCCACCCACTTTTCCTGTGACCTAGAATGACGTGCGTCTTCCATTATCTGTGTACTAATTCTTTCGTTTATCCATCACATATTTGTTGAGTTCACTGTTTCATGGAGGATTCCAGACACTGGTGATATTTTATGCTGTTATAGACTCATGGAGACTTTTTGTTGGTCATGAGAGCATTCATGATCTCTCCTGAATGCCACTGTACTTTTTTTAATCTTGTTTATCAAATTCAGGCAATGTGACTCCACGTTTTTGAATCCTTTGGACACCCGTGTCAGCTATACTTAACTGATACCCACATACGAGAGGTGGCTTGTGGGTGGTGACCTCTGAGCTTCCATTCTGTCACCTGTTTGTCCCCTCAGCAAGAGAAGACATGAGGAGAGCCAGACAAAAAACAGGACCAAGCTGCTACCCTTCTCCACTTTTCCAATTGACGACCTTGAAACTTCTAGCAATCTTCTAAAGAAAGGAACAAAATTATATCCTATGGTAAGAGAAAAGAAAAGGAAGAATGGAGTAGAGAATACTCCAAGCTTCTCCCTACCAATTTTCAATTTTTCCACACCAATAGTTCCAGTAAGCCATAGGCATTCAGCCCATTTGGTTCAACATCTTTGAAAGGGTGGAAATTCAGAAGCATTTTGGCATCTGGTGTCAGAGTACTTTTGAAACTCAGCTGAAATAATAGATAACATCCTCTAAATGAGATACTTTATATTGGGGTCTTTGAAAATAGGCAAGGACTTCAAAATTCAAGGGGACAAGAGTCAAAAAAGATTCGCTTGTCTTAAATGTTTTTCATTTTTCTAATTTCTTATAATGAATATTTTACATTTTTGTCACTATTAATAACAGGCAATAATTTTTTGTGAAAATAGGTGGGAAGGATTCTCACTTTCCTTGATTTTCCACAAGGTTTCTTCCTCATCCCTGCCCAGACCCCCTCATCTATGCTTATGACTCCTCAAGATACATTGCCGACGTAGATGTGCTTTCATGATTTAGATTCATGATCAAACTGATGACCTTTTCCATGAAAAAAAGAAAAAGGAAAATCTCTTTTAAGTGTTTTCTATCTTGATTAATGTCACCACCATTCATCATTTTATGCAACTCAGAAAGCTAGAACGAGGTTCCACACCCCTCTCTACCTCATCTTATGACGATAATCTATCATTAGGTTCTGGTATAGTCTTTCTAGTAAATATCTTCACATTTTTCCACTCACTGTGTCAGTATCCTGGTCCAAATTATTGTCATCTTTCTCCTCTCCTGGAACATTCTAAGAGGCTCCTAAACAGTCTCACACATTAGCTTTATTCAGCTTTAATTCTTTTCTGCACATATAATCTCTCATATGAGTTGTCTATGGTTTTCAAATGTTTTTATGATAAAGATCACAATACCATACGACCCAGGACATCCTGCAGGATCTGACATGCAGCCATTGCCTTCTGGCCTCCTCTCATTGTTCCTTTCATCCTCTGCTCTCAAATTTCCTTCTTCTTTCAGTACCTAAATTTCACTACGTTCTGTGCCTCAGCCCCTCACTTCCATCCTTTGCCTAGGGATCTGGATGAACTATTGAAGTCGCCTCACTGCTCCGATCTGCCTCCTGGCACTGGCCCCACCAGCCTCTCTTTTGACTTTAATCCCCAGTACAATCGTCGCTTCCCAGATGAGCTGATCCTGAGGCCACCTCTGCTGTCCATGGCCCTGTGTCTGCTGTTCTCCTGTGCATTCCTTCTCACACTGGGGAGGCTCTCAGTCTGACACTAGTCCAGGGCAGGGTGGGTGACAACCTAGTGACCAGAGGCCACCTCAAGATAAACTTCCAAATCCAAACTCTCAGAATCGTTCAAACTTTTCCTAGAGGCTTTCACCTTCCCTTATCTTTAGAGGCCCAAATCTAATCATTCTTCTGAAATAAGGCAATACATAATGTTTTTTAGAAATATAGTTTTAACCTACTTGCATATTTCCCCATTTCACATAATTATATTATAAAATGGATGGGAGTGACTAATATTCCCCCAATTCTGAACTTAAGGATCTTGATGTTAGCACTATACCTAGGCTGAGGTGGGGGCTCGTTCCTGTAATCCTAGCACTCTGAGAAGCCAAGATGGGAGGAAAGAAAGAAGGAAGGGAGGAAGGGAGGGAGGGAGGGAGGGAGGGAGGGAGGGAGGAAGGAAAGAAGGAAGGACGGACCTTATGTGGTGACATTCACAAGTAGTCCCAGCTACTCGGGTGACTGAGGCAGGAAAAACACTTGAACCCAGGAATTTGAGGCTGCTGTGAGCTATGATGACACCAGTGCCCTCAAGACTGCACAACAGAGCAAAACGCTGTTTCAAAACAATAAAAGAAAAATACCTCATCTGAGCACTGCACATGTGCCAGTAGTGTTTACATCAACCAATTTGGTGACCTTGGCAGAAGTGACACAGCAGTAGTTGTAATAGTAGCAGCAGATGTCCAGTCTGTACGTGGCTGGCGCCTCACTAGTGCTTCATTCATATCTGTGCTTCCCCCCGCCCACGTGACAAGGTGACTAGGGAGCACAGATCCCACTTGATAAGCAGGAAAGCAAGCTCAGAGACCTCCACAGTGGGACGTGCAGAGCCCCCACCCCAAGGTGTCTACAACTCTGAGGCCTGGGCTCTCTCCAGCCTGCTGCTGTAGGGGGAGCAGGGAGATCTCCAAAAGGGCCACAGAAATGGGATTCTGTGTCCCAAAGTGCTTGTCTAGGACCCAGGAAAGCTGGGCAGTGGGAGAACAGGAAAACTGACCATCTCAGGCAGCCAGCTCCTCACCCCCCTCCAACCCTTTTAGGAGGCACTAGCTCAGAGAAAGCAGATCCTGGGGGACATTCCTGAAGTGGCAGAGGAGCACAGCCAGGAGGGGCAGGAAGGGCACAGCACAGAAGGACACAGCCAGGGAGACACAGCGCAGAGGGGCACAGCGCAGGGGGACACAGTGCTGAGGGGCACACAGCAGGGGGAAACAGCACAGGGGGACACAGCAAGGAGCAAGTGTCTGGCCCTGAGGAGCTGTGAGGATTGAGCTGCAGGCTGGGTCCCTTCTTTTGGTCTGACAGGGTTTTGTTTTGTTTTGTTTAATGTTCTCTGGCTGTTAGTCTTTTCTCTTCACCAGCCAGCCTTAGACAAGGAGATAGTATAGAAAAAGTATTTATATCAAACCCATGTTTTTTAATCCAATCTTTGTCATTTGGAATTTCATCATTGGCAATGAATAAGTAGGCCTGATGCATTTTCTAATGAGAGTCCTTGTTTAAGCTGCAAATGCAGTATCTGTATTATGATTGATACAGTGGAGAGGAGAGAGAGGAAAGAGGCCAGGAGGAAGGGTGATGGGGGAATCTCACCTAATGGCCCAATGTGAGTGTGTCAGCACATCCCCCTGGGTGCAGGGCTCTACTACAACTTGAACTTTACCTTAGAAACAAAAACAAGGTAACCTAAACATTGGAGCTACCTAACTGCATTCCTTTTACTCCCACCTCATCCTGGATCACTACCATGCCCCGTACCTGGCTTATCTCTGCTTGGTTTTCTCCCCTTCACTCATTCCCTTATCATCCATTCCTTTGTTACCCATTGATCCACAAATTTTCGTTCTGGATGTGGTCACATAACAGGTAATGTGTCTGCCATTTACCATGTACTGTGTTATGTACTTTAATGGTCATAATCATATTTAATTATGGAGCTAAATATTATTAATCCCCTCAAATACATGGCTGACACTAAGTTCAGCAATATTTTTGTTGCAACATACAGAGACATAATTCTGAAAGGAGATTAAATTCAAATTTCCTAATTTGAACTCTATCATGTAAGAAATTTCCTGCTTTGTTACAGTCTATTGCAGAAGAATCTAGTAGGAAAAGCAAACATACCAACAACCAATCCATGAATTCTAGCAAGATGTGTAGGGGGCAATTAGCTGTTAGAGGGGATAATTGTCTAGAGGGGGCTGAATTGTGTCCTCCAACCAAAAATGTTGTACCCAAGTTCTAACTTTCCCTACCTGTGAGTGTGATCTTACTTGTAAATAAGGTCTCGGCACATAAAATCAAGAATCTAGAGATCATACTGGATTTAAGTTAGTTTTTCAAACCAATGACTGATATGCTTGTAGGAAACGAAAGAGGGAGAGTTAGGACCAGAGAAACAGAGAAAGAGGGAGGCTGATATTGAGATCACAAGCCAAGAAGAAACAAACCATTGTGGGCTGCACTGAAGGTGGAAAAGAGGCACGTCGTGGATACTGCCTCAGACCTGAACTCATCCACCCAACACCTTGATTTCAGACTTCTGGACTTCAAAACCAGGAGAGAATTAATTTCTGTTGTTTTAATGGCTTGTGGCCATTTGTTATGGCAGCCTTGGGAAACTAGTACATTGTCAAACATCTGGTTCTCTGTCCTCAAGGACTCTCTATCTAATAAGATAATTATGCTGACCACAAAGCACTGGAAGCAGAAGAGAGCCATTCTCTATCCGCCTGGCAGCTCAGACTGTGCTGGAGGGTGTGAGGCAGCGTGATCTTATTGTTGTGACTGTCCCTGTGGTTCTTTTGAAAATCTCGTTTTTCCTGTGGGTGGCTTTGTTAGGTGTTGAAAGTACTCAATGAATACCACTACTCTTTCCCTACTAGTATTATATTAACATAAATTGAAAAAGAAAGTTAATTATAAGATGTAAAACAAAATAAGACCGTTATTCCTGAGGAAGTCTATGCTGGAGGATTCAGAGCATAATTTGTGTGCAGACAGATGGGCCTGCAGAGCTGAACATGGGTGCCCACAAAGGCCAGGGTCAAGGTGAGAGAGATCCGTCCCACCTCCCGAGGTCGAGAGGTACACACCTCCTCCCTCTGAGCACCTCCTGGAGCACAATGCGGAGCAGACACAGGCCAGGATCAGGGTGATAGCCCCCCACCTCCTGCAGGTGGAGAGGTACACACCTCCTCCCTCTGAGCACCACCTGGAGCACAATGCACAGCAGACACAGGCCAGGGTCAGGGTGAGATCCCCCTGCCTCCTGCAGGTGGAGAGGTACACACCTCCTCCCTCTGAGCACCTCCTGGAGCACAGTGCAGAGCATACACAGGCCAGGGTCAGGGTGAGATCCGTCCTGGCTTCCTGCAGGTGGAGAGTACACACCTCCTCCCTCTGAGCACCTCCTGGAGCACAGTGCAGAGCATACACAGGCCAGGGTCAGGGTGAGATCCGTCCTGGCTTCCTGCAGGTGGAGAGTACACACCTCCTCCCTCTGAGCACCTCCTGGAGCA
>CAUYPK010010548.1:0-33134 GCA_963574355.1 Loris lydekkerianus
AGAGAGGGAAGGAGGGAGGGGTGGGGGAAGGAAGAGCAGAGAGAGGGAAGGAGGGAGGGGTGGGGGAAGGAAGAGCAGAGAGAGGGAAGGAGGGAGGGGTGGGGAAAGGAAGAGCAGAGAGAGGGAAGGAGGGAGGGGGTGGGGGAAGGAAGAGCAGAGAGAAGGAAGGAGGGAGGGGGTGGGGGAAGGAAGAGCAGAGAGAGGGAAGGAGGGAGGGGGTGGGAGATGGAAGAGCAGAGAGAGGGAAGGAGGGAGGGGGCAGGGTCTCAGTGTACAACACACCTCTTTGGGGCAAGACACAATTGTAAGAGGGACTTTACCTAACAAATGCAATCAGGGTAAACTGGTTATTGTACCCTAAATGAATCCCCAGCATTAAAAAAAAATGGACAAGAGGTATATGAAAAGGTGCTGAATGTCATTAGTCATCAGAAAAATGAAAATAAGACTTGCCATGTCACCTCATCCCAGTTAAAGTGGCTTTTATCAAAACGACAGGCAAAAATAAATGCTGGAGAAAGTGTGGAGAAAGGGGAACCCTCAGACACTGTTGATAGGAATGAAAATTAGTGTAAACACTGTGGAAGATAACTGAAAATGGAACTAAGGTATCACCCAGAAGTCCCAGTGTTAGGAGGGAAAGAGGGAGGGAGGGAGGAAGGAAGAGAGGGAGGATGGGGAGGTAGGGAGGGAGGATGGAGAGGGAGGAGGAGGATGAGGAGGAAGTTAGGGAGGGAGGGAAGGAGGGAGGGAGGAAGGAAGAGAGAGAATCAGTATATTGGAAATATATCTGCACTCCCATGGTTACTGCAGCAGTATTAACAGTAGCCAAGATTTGAAATCAACCTAAATGCCCAAGAATGGATGGATGGGTAAAGAAAGTGTAGTACATAACCACAATAGAATATTATTTATGTATAAATAGATTTTTTATAGATAAAATGATCCTGCCATTTGTAAGGGCATGAATGCAATTAGAGAATGTTGAGTGAAACAAGCCAAGCGCAGACAAATGAATCTTGGGTGTTCCCACAGACACAGGAGCTGGGTATGAAAAATCACTGATCTCGTGGAGAAAGGGAAGAGTGGGGGTTCCCCAGGAGGGTGGCGGGAGCAGTGGCATCAGGTGCTACATCAGAGCAAAAGTATAGTTACATAGAATATTTGATATCACAACCAAGTGACTATAATCAATACTAAATTAGAGTGTGCTTTAAAATAACTGAAATACTGGTATTGGAATGTTCCTGAAACAAAGACATGATAAATGCCTGAGGTGAAGGCACATCCCAATTACGCTGGTTTGATTAATGCACATTGTATGTCTGTATTAAAACATTACATGTATCCTGTAAATACAGACAAATATTATGTACCCCTAATAATTTAAAATAAAAAAGTTAAACTGTTTTCTACTTACCTGAACTTGGCCAGACCCTCCCTCAAATAGCTATTGGACCCTCCTTGAAACTGAGTATTGTGTGAAGAGTAAGTTTCTCAAACCACATAAGAAGGGAATTTTCATGTATTCCTCTTACATTTTATGTTTCCTTATTCCAAGACATTGCTCTAACTTAAACTCAATTATGCTATGGAAACTGTGTTCAAAACTGGGCCTGAATGACAAGGTTTACTTTTATCCATTTTGCCTTCAAACATGGAAGAGCTTTAACACTAAAAGCTTAAACCCAGAATTAATAGAAATAAAGTTGGAAAAGAAACGAGCCCAAACTGTCAGCACAGGCACTGGTTTGTATCAGTATGTAAGTGGATGTGAAATGCAGCATTCTCGGCCAGTCTCTGAAGCACACCTCTCTGATCCTTTAGCAGAAAGCTGCAGGGAAATCGGAAGACTTGTGCGTGCTTGGAGGAGAGAAGAAGGATGCACACTGCTCGGTACCCACACTTTATTTTGTCATATTTGCCTGGTGAAATTCTGTAACCTAAGATCAGAAAATCTGTATTTGTATTTGCTATTTTGTTTTATGAAGTAACTCAAAGTAAGCTAAACCAACTGGTTGATGCTTTGAGGCTATTAAAATGTTTAACAAAAAGAGCCATATTATAATTTAATATTAAAATAATAATGAACAGGTGAATAAATGAATGATGCCTTGTGTTTATGATCGTGATCATGGTGTGAGAAATTTATGAAAATATGAAGACTGAGCTCTACAGTTTAAATTGAAGCCTTTTGAGATACTTTTTATGAATGTGGCACTGAATACCAATGTATAAAATTAATGAGTTCTAATCATAAGTAATGGGTTCATTGAATTAGAAGTATTTTCCTACTTTAATCTCTCTATCAGCCATTAAAATTGGGAACCTGAGTATCATGGTTACCCTGAATCTTTGGGTGTTTTCAAAAAGTTTATTTCCCTTGAAAATGACTTTTAATTTCCCTTGAACACTTGCTATGTGCCAGGCCCTGTCTTACAGGCTGAGGACAGTGCAGGGACAGTGAACGTGAGACTTTCTGCCTTCTCATAGCTGACGGCAAGCAGAGGGAGGGGGGCTTCAGTAAGAAGCAAGCAGCTTACAGATGTCAAGGAAGGAGGAGTGTCAGGGAGTGAAACAAGGAAGGGAAGGAAAAGGGGTTTACAGTTAATATAACGCAGTTAGGAAAGCCGCAGAAAGGCAGCAGTTGAAAGAAGCACTGACCAGCAGGAAGGGAACCTGGTGTAACAGGAGGAAGAGGGCCGGGGCCAGCAGGGCACTGGGAATGTTCTGAGGCAGAGGGGACATGGGGTCAGGGGAACAGCAGGGAGTCCAGTTGGTTGGAGTATAGAGGAGAATCCCACAGGGGAGGGATTCCAGAGTTTCAGGTCACGCAGGGCACCGTAAGGACTGACTTTATGTTTCAGTGAGTTGGCAAGGTTGGCGTCTTCACCCTGGAATTCCCACTACTTGGATGTGCACACGTTTAGTTTAATATCAGGATGCACTTGGCAGTTATTCTACCTGAGCATGAGATGAAGCAAGGCTGATGCCTGTGACTCCAGCTTCTCCCTGAGCCAGGAAAGTTTTTATTGCATTTTGTCACGTAACTGTTCACATGGGAGTCTGCACTTTCAACTGTGGGGGTGGGAATTAAAGCAACGTGGGTGGAGTCTGAACTGGACACAGAAGACCTAGATGTGTTTCTCATTCTGATGATTGTCCTGAACCCCGAGCTCTTCTGCTCAGTGGGCTGATGACAGGTGCAGGGTAAAGGAGAGGATGGAGCCAATGTCCCAGAGCTGAACGGGGGCTGGCCATGTGGAGCCTAACTCTTCAGCAAAGTCTGGACACCAAGGGGAGGGGCACCTGCTTCCCAGTGACCACTCAGAGCAGGGGTGCGGCACACCCCGCCTCCTGAGCCCTGCAGGTCCAGGGACCCTGGCGTCCCAGAACTCCTACAAGGCCAGTAGGGACAAGGAACCCAGACCCACCTTTCTAGGCAATGATATGCACCCTGAACAATATGCAACTCGCTTCTAAAATTTTACTCATAACCCAAAAATTAGGTTTAGATTTGCAGTACACCATCACACGTTGTTTCTCCCTTCAGCAATGCCTGAGTGTTATGCCAAGGCTACATCACTCAGCAGAAAGTCGGCTGCCCTGATGGGGACATTTTATTTTTAGGAATGTGATAATTAATTTTATTTATTTATTTATTTATTTTTTGCTTCTTTTTTTATATTTTTATTTTTTATTAAATTTTATTTATTATTATTATTATTTTTGCAGTTTTTGGCTGGGGCTGGGTTTGAACCCACCACCTCCGGTATATGGGGCTGGCGCCCTACTCCTTTGAGCCACAGGCACCGTCCGTGATAATTAATTTTAAAATGTGTGCAAACTCATTCTGAAGACTTACTTCATGTTCCTACAGTTACTTTAGTATATTCTAGTGTTTCTATTATATATTTTATTATACAGAGTGGACATGAAGTTCATGTGCAATTCAAGGTCGTTTAACAGAGTAAATTGCACACAAACTTTATGTCCACACTCTGTATGGTAGTATATTATAATCTTTTATGGGAAAGGCCTTTGCAAATTTATTTTTGGGTTGGCTAGCATCAAGTTGTATTCCTGTCTCAAGCTGCAGATATTTTCTTTGTGTATGACCTGGTAATATTTTCAGATAATGCTTATCAACAAGGTTTTTGGAGATGCCTCTGATTAAATTTGTGCTTTCAGCAATTTGTGATGGAGAACAGGCTAACAGCACAAAAGACGCAGAGAAGCAACTCATCTTGAGAATGCAGATCTGACAGGGAGGATCCCGTCACCCTCCCTGACAGACGGTTCATAATTAACTCATTTCCATGTTACTGCTGTTACACACACTGTTTATGAATGTGAAATACAACAGCAAAAAAGAGCTCCAAACATCAAGCATTCTCTTTATTAATCACCATAGATTGTAGATTCAAAGACATACTTGACTGTGGGACTCTCTGTTATTTTAAGTAAAGTAATGAAAGAAACTTCCAATTAGTCTATAAACGCTACCAGGGCTAAGCAGCACATTGGAAATGGTCAGATATTAAACCATGTTTACTTCTAAATCAGTGACATGCAGAAATGAAATGGTTCATGCACCCTGAAGTACTAGAGACCTACTATGCTCCATCTACCACGAGCAGCCTCTAGTCACAGTCTGTTGAACTGATAAAACAGAATCTCTATCTCTGCAGTGCCGACCGTTTGTAAAGTGACAATTAAAGCAGTAAATGTAGTAAAGTTGGGACGAGTGCTGTGGGAGGAGAAACGGAGACTGATGTTTGAGCTGAGACCAAGCCATACACAGATGCTACCCAGATAAGGAGAGAGGAAATGGGGACTCAAGAAGGACGTTTTAACTGAAAGTGACAAGACCAGAGGCAGCAGACAGAGGGTGATGCAACGCAACACAGGTGACAGAAAACATGACACAGGTAGAACGGACTGTTTGGCCCTGGCAGGGCTCGGGACACGCTACCTGAAAACGCAGCACACTGGCCTTTGAGAAGACAGCAGAAGCTGGAAAGCCACTGTCCTTGTCCCCTTCCCTTCTGCCCTGACGCAGCTATAAACCTGAGAAAGTCACTGTGACCTTCCTCCACCTCTCTCCTCTGAAAGAGGTCATAGGTCCCTATTTGAAAGAATCCTCCCTATCCTGAGACAATCTTCTTCTTGACATATACTGTTTCCTTTGGAACAAATGGAATTAAATTTTTCATGGTGAGGGAAGGTGTTTACCTGGAGAATCAACTATAATTAACAGAACTTCCTGACGGAGACACAGAGGAGCTGCTGTGCATCCCGGAGTCCCCAGGCAGAGGCCGTCGGAGCCTCCCACCAGAATGAACTTTAGAGTTTATATTGGCGTACGAGGATACAAAATAGTAGTGAAAACAGACGAAATAGTGCTGCAGGCATTACCATCAGTATAACCCACAATACCAAGCTAAAAAAATCCAGGGGTAAAGTGATAGGGTATGGTTTTGTTGTTATTAAGCATCAAACCATACAAAATAAACTTCAAGTCATTTAATAATATAAATCATTCTTTATATTGCAAAATTACCATGGAATATCAAGAATGCTGTATTCTATTTTGCTACAGATATATGGTAATACGTGTGTTAAGGTTTCTATTTTCTCTTTGCCATGAGAAACTATTTCCTTTCCACCGTTTCCAACATCTAGTATACTCAGCAAACATGAAATTCTTCTCACCACTACAATCACATCATATTAATTACGGCAGCTCATGGCTTCCGAGTGTTAGAACCTATGAGGCTATTAACACCTCTCCCATAAACAGAGAAGATGAAGCGGGGGAGCTATGTGCAGACCGGGGCTTTGGTCTACAGCCCTGGGCTCTTTCCCAGCGCAGATAACCTGATTATTGACTGTGAAGGTCCCGCTACAATTAATCAAAGAAGGGTATTTTGAGCTGTGCCATCTAAGTCAATAGTCATTAGTCTATGTTGCTATTGAACATGAACAGCTCAAGAAAGTCCAGAAATTCAATATTTTGGAGGCATCAGACCCTCTGTCAGAGTCTCATTTTTTTTTTTCCCCCCAGCCAGGGCCCTGATTTTGAACTTAACAAGCTCTCTCTTTTAATAATTTTACTCTCTCTGAAGCTGGGCTATTCTGCTATTCTGGTAATTAAGTGTTGGGCCCAGTCCTCAGCTGTCTGTGCCTTCCCACTGCAGGAGACAAATGTGTCTGCCTGAGCTCTCGCTGTCTTTTGTATTTTTCCTATCATTTTCTGTTGCCTGTTAATTGATTGGCAGTAGCTTTTTATTATTTTCTTTTTTTATTTTCTCTATGCATGTACTTGTGTTTATTTGGCTTTCACTTTTTGCCTCACAAAATTAAAGAGGCTTAAAATTTAATAACAATAACAATGTTGAAGATAAGGAATAGAAACAAAAACCTAATAAAGGACGGGCAAAGATAAATACAATTGGAAAAGAAATCAGATGATTGCTGCAATGAAATACTGAGCAATAATAATAATACTAATAATAATGCAATAATATCTGGCATGATCTGTTTTTTGAAATTATCTTCTATGTTTATGTATAAAAATAAATATTCTCTATTTTTTGAGACTTTAAAAAAAGAAGTTAACTGATGACTTCATACTGAACCTCACTGTCAAAGCATTCTATAATAGATACATTTTTATGTGACAATGTGAATGTTACTTTTTCTGTTTTTTATTATTTTCTTCTAGTCATCAGTTTTTATGCTTAACAATAGCTTTTCCATCCTTCTATCCTTATAATGGCTATTTCTTCTATGTCTGCTCTATGATAGCTGTCCACATCTAATTCACTGGACGAGACTTGTAGCAACTTATCACCAACCACACCAACAGGTGTCTGTGCTCCACTCACCAACAGTGAGGATACAAATTCCTCATTCCCATCCAGGTGGCATCTTACCATTCGATTTCTCTGGAACGTTGGGTACCAATTGTCATCACAGGTTGAATTTTATAGAAACAGACACTGACATGGAATTTTATAAGTTGAATGTTTACTGAAGACCAACACCTGTGAACTAGAGGCAGAGGAGGAATTTATGGGCAGAGGAGGTAGGGAAAGGGACTGCACGGCTTACACAATGCCTTGCAACTGGTCCATCCTGAGGCAGGTGAGCTGAGCCTGCACACCCCTGCCTGCCAGTCCCCGAGTGTGGGAGGAGGCCCTCATGGTGAGTGTGTCGTGAGTAAGGCAACGCTCTTCAGCTGAGGTATAGCCCCAGCACTGGTACCTGAAGGCTGCCTGGTGATGGCTGGGCAGTCCCTCTGCTCCACAAGGCCAAATCCCAGACCCCTGTGCCAAACTGCCAAAGGTGCTCAGCCTAAAATCCTGAAAGTTGTCCTTGACTCATCCTCATATTTTACACTGAATTTAACAGCAACTACTTTGGCTTTGCATCTGAAATCTGACTTTTGTGAACCAGCATGGGAAAATAACCTGAGTGGAAATGGTGGGAAAATGGGGAAAAAAATAGAAGAGACCAAAGATAGGGTGGGGTTGGGAAGGCAGATGACTGCAGCCAGCCCCCAACTGTGGAAGCAGCTTTGTTTATGTAGTATCTTTAACAAGGTGAATCCTGACGCCTGGGGTGAGGATTTACTTTAAGGAGGAAAAGCTGGGTGCTTGCCCATAATAAGGAAAGTATGCAGGGGCTACCTGACTTCACAGGTGAAAAGGATGTTTGTTGTTAAGGAGAAGCAGCTGAGGGTCATCCCCTGAAGGCCCCCCCAGGCTGTGGGGGCCCTGCCACCTCCCAGCCCATTCACATCTCACCACTTCGCTCCCTAGTTATGGTGAGAGTCCAAGACACCATCACCTCTAAACCGAAATCAGTACAATGGTCGCCTGACTGGTGTCTCTATTTCATCTTTGCCAGATACAGTCCGTTCTGAACATTTCAGCCAAACTGATCTTCTAACATGAGTTATTCTTCTGCTACGAAGAGAAAATTTTTAAAAAATGAGAACAACACAGTAACAACAGCAAAAAACCTGTAAATGGGTCACTTGGTAAAAGCCAAGCTCTTTGAGCGGCGTGCCCGGTCATACCAGAGGGTTCTCCTTCCCACCCATTCTCCCCTTCCCTAAGCTAACCTCTCACCCTGTTCACCCTGTTCCAGCTGCTCGGCCGTTTGTTTATGAGTCCTTACTTCTTCAGTGTCTTAGCCCCGGCTGTGTCCTCGTCCTATAACCTGACCCTGGTCCCCAGGTCCCCAGTCCCCTCCCGTCTGTAGCTCAGGTGCCACCTGCCTTTCTGATGCTATCTCCTGACCTAAACCCCAACCCAATTTCCAATGTCTCTTTTCCTTTTCCTGCTTTTTATAGCATTTATTGTCTTCTAAATGACTACATAAATTTCTAATTTATTTATTTATTTTTTTTATTGTATGTTTCCTCTCTCCTACCATTAGGAATGGTGAGCATAATGCTCATAGGGACACTGGATTTTGGAGGTGGCCTACCATGCATTTGAAAACATTACTCTGAGGTGTTTGGCAGGAGATGGGGCCCACAGCCATGTGATAGAGAAGGGAAGTTTGGGCGGAATTCTCAGATTTTTTTAAAAAAGCAAAAGTTACTGAGTAGTATGAACACAAAGAGTGGCACATGGTTCAATGTTAATTTAGGTTAAAGCATCGGTCATAAAAAAGGGGGAAAGGACACTTCCTGGTCTTCCTCTAAACCTTATATTTTTCCTTTGAAGAGCTCAGTGAATAAGATCTTAAAGTAAAATAAAGACCCATTTTTTTTTTTTAAAGAAAAATCTTGACCCAGGATGAGAGCTGCAGTGTGCACAGGTAGGCATCAGGCAGCTGAGGCTTTCCTGGCATGTTTTTTGCTCCTTACCTGAGAGACAAGTGATCTACTGGCTGGAATGGCCGTGTGTCCAACCACGGTGTCTGACAGAATCCAGAGCTGAATGACTCCCTGGGGGTGACCTCTCCTGGAGAACATCTGCTGCCAGTTGTGTGTGTTTGGGTTTCCCAGGACTGGCACATGTGTATGCGGCCTGTCCACGCGGTACCGGGAGACCAGAGCCAAGGAGGCTGGGCTGAACACACAGCCGATGAGGGCTGCCTGCAATATCATGATTTGCTCCGGAAAATGCAAATTAGAACTCTGTTTCTTCCTGAGCTGCTATCACTTTAAAGCTAACTGACTGGTGTTCATTTTATAGATAAAAAACAACAAAGCGTTACGTTGTGGGATCACTCTTAGAAGTATATCCTATAGAGATACACCACTAATATGTTCTCAGAATGATTTAAATGTTCAAAAATTTAAAAAGTATATAAGAAACAGAGCCATGGTGTGGTCAAGGTTTCATCATTTCTGTAAAAAAAAATATAATTTAAGCAAAGTTTAGAGAATAAGTTTAAATATTTTTTGTATTGAAATATTGTTAAGAAAATATTTAGTCTATGGGATAAGAAAACACTGAATCAAATGAGGATCAGCGTTTGCAGGCGAAATTTGTTGTGTTGATTGTTATATCCAGAAGTGTTTTCCAAAGTCTGCTCTTTAGAAAGTAATTTCATAGCTAATAGAAGTTATTTATAAAACTGTAGATGGCTTTTAAAACAATAGCAATTCCTTTCATTGCTGCAAAATTCTTTTACTATGTTAATTTACTTTCTAAATCTCCAAGAGGAAGACGAGCTGCCATTTACTGAACACAATTTTGTGGAACATGTCGTGAAATAGCTACTTGAGAAATTCTACTTCAGTGATTGAAGCCAAAAATCAGCAATCTGGAAGCAAAGAAATAAAGTTATTTTTATATTAGTATTCAATTCCTTCACGTAACTTTTATTACAGAAATTAAAGCAACTAAATAATTGAAATGTTTATGTTTTAAGAATGGATCAAAGAGAACTTTTATTCTTAGATCCACTATTACATTTATTTTTGTTTTCCTGGGCTCATATACTATGAAGCTGATATATAGGGGACATCATTAAGCTGTCCACTTACTTTGGAGATTAGGTTACTCCCATCCCTAGGAAGAGAGAGAAACTAGTAAAATAAAAATAAGTTTCAAACGGGTGATCTTAGCCTTCTGCAGAAGTTCAACCTTGAGAGACTTCTATAAATAGTTGCTAATAGAGATAAATGAAGTGCCTAAACTCAATCTGAATGCTTATGTGGGAAGTCTGATTGACTCTAAAATACCTGTAGTGTAATAAATTTTACATAAAGTAAGATTTTAACATAAGGGCAGTCCGGCTTGCATAGGAAAACATCCCAAGAAGAATTTAGAGTCAGAATTGGCCGTTTTTGTCAAGCACGATCCAGGCGAAGAGAAGGTGCTGATCTGGGAGGCACAGACATTCTCCTTATTAGAGATGACTGATCGCCTTATCTGAGGGCAGCAATCACTTATGAGATTTTCCCAAAGTTAAACTGTATATGCTTTCCATACACCTACCCGTTCTTTTGATCTGTGTTCATTAAATAATCAACTATTTTCCAGAATTAGTTTCCCAGGGAATTTCTTAACTGCTAAGAAGAGGCAGCCTTCAAAGGTGACAGCTGGGAAGGTGACAGGGACACCACAGGTCCAGGCCCTTGTTCTCACCCTGCAGAACTCATACGTCCTGTCCTCTCCTCTAATCTGTAAAACTGTCGTGTTTGCAGCACCAGTATACTTGTTATGATAAATCAACCGTGTTAGGCCCAGGGTAAGGACAAATTAACTTTCATTAATATAAAAAGAATGAGATTCAAATTGGCACCATCAATTTTTGGTTTACTATATGCTAACATTAAAAGCCCTCATAAATGAGCTTAGTTTGAGTTAGTCACCCAGAGCTAATAGAGCTTCTTCAAAAACTCAGAAAAATACAAATTTCAACAAACAATCTGGAGAGGTCCTTCCTAATCAAAATTCTGATACCTGCATTTTGAATCATAGTGTGTAAAAACAATGGTGGCAATAATGTGATTTATATCTACATAATAAATGATCTAGAAAATTAGATATGTGCATATTATAAGGCAAATAAAAATACATGTGTAATTTTTAATTCTGGGAAAAGGTTTGTAAAGGATCGTATAAAGTGGCATTTATTACAATAGGTATTGAAGATGCAACAATTCAATACATTGGGTAATTCTTGGTTAGAAAAATTTAAATTTTTATCCTTATTTTGAGACTTCTCAGAGTCCGTAATGCACTAAGCCTGTGGAGTGTGAGGGAACACACCGTTCTTTTGCAAAGCATATTAAACAGAGTGTGCTGAGGAACGGACTAGGCTGTGATATAAAATAATAAGACTAAAAAGAATGTTGTGACAAATCTATCCACAATTTAAGGCAAAAACACTAATGAATCTATTTTTAAAGAAATGAAAACTTTAAAATAATACTTAATAGTAGAATTTTTTAAAACATTGCTTTTTAGCAAACTGATTCAAAGTAATCAAACTCACCAAAATCTTGAAAGCTTTTCCACAACATCAAAAAGTGAAGGTCTGAGTGAGGGGTCTGGTTACGTCCCCAGAGCAGATAGGGTACGGATTTTTTCACGTAAAAGGTAATTAAGCCAAGATAAATATCATCTGTTTTCATTTGTCAAGGCTTCATCGTTGGTGTCTAGCAAAGGTTTCAAAATTGCAGAATGCTAGAAGTGACTTCATGAAAAATTTCTGCAGAAGACTGGACTGCTCATCAGGGCTCAAGCCTGTAATCCTAACAGTCTGGGAGGCCGAGGTGCAAGGATTTCTTGAGGCTAGGAGTTTGAGACCAGTCTGGACAATACAGTTAGATCCTGTTTCTAAAAAAACTTAGCACAGCATGGTGGCTTGTGCATATAGTCCAAGCTATCTGGAAGGTTGAGACAGGAGAATCATTTGAGGCAAGAGTTGCAATGAGTTGTGATGATGCCAGTGCATTCTAGCCTGGACAACAGAGTGAGGCCCTGTGGGAAGGGGAAAGGAAGGGAAGACATTTCTGCAGAAAACCAAGCAGAGTCTGAAAGTGCAGACTTGAAAGTCATAGAGAACCTTGGAAATAATGCAATTGTGTAGTTTTTGTTTGTTGTTGTTTGTTTGTTTGCTTTTTGTAGAGACAGAGTCTCACTTTATTGCTCTCGGTAGAGTGTCGTGGAGTCACAGTTCACAGCAACCTCCGGCTCTTGGGCTTAGGCGATTCTCTTGCTTCAGCCTCCTGCAGGTTTATTAAAATCATCTCCTGAAAGGCACACTGCAAACAGCAGCAAGGGGATCCAATAGCGGCTGAAACCCCAATGTAAGGAGCAGCCACAGAGTGTGCAGTTTGGACGGGGCCCCTGGACTCCCACGAACCTCAAATCACCCACTGTCATTAGTCTGTGGGAGTGTAAACTGGACGTAAGTGACTGTCAACCACAAACAGAATGTACCACCCAAAACTATTTTAGGGATTTCCTAATGTTAATGTGGCTTTTGGTATTATTCAGATTCCCAGGAATACACTTAAAAATAAATGTTTTGTCTAAATTGTCAGCCACTGGGGCCGAGGGAAGGGAAGACAAAGGCAGTGATGAAAGTTTGTTGACAATGATGTGATGACTTAACCTTGAAAATATTACGGGAAAGCAAGGGCTCGCATATAAGAGAGAAGAGGAAAACTGAAAAAAAGGGATTTAATTTATTTTACAGTTTTACAAATGAAAAAACAGTAATACCCAGTTGCTATACACAAACAATAAGAAAACAGTGTTGAACAGAATGAACCCCAGAGAGGAAACCTTGTACTCAGTGGCCGTCTCCCACAGCAGCTCGCTCTGTAATCGCTTTTTTTTTTCCTTGCTATATACATTTGAAACACTTGTGCTTTTGCCTACACAAAGAAATAGTATTTATCAAAAGGCGCTACTCAAAAGAGATATGCAAGGCCTGGAGCCACGATCACATACATTGCTAGCTGGAAAAAGTTATTTCTTATTTTCTTTTTTGTTTTCTTTTTTATTTATTTATAAGATTTAGACATAGTAGACCCTTATGGTAACTCTAGGTATGAACAACATAGAATTTGGTTATAAAGTAGATCCCTCTTAAAACAAATTAGTAACTGAAGTCTCAAAAGAACTTCTTTATTCAAAAGTGGTCTTACTAATCTCCAGGACAGATCAGAGTGCCAACCCTGAAGACTTCAGCGTGACAGAAATCTGCAGTGTACATGTTACAGACTTGTGTGTAAACACAGATTCACATATATAGCATTCTATATATGCATCATACATGTCTACTTGTACTATGTAAATATATCTATAGCACATATGTAATGAAATATCTATTTCTAGGTGGGCTTTATTTAGATTTTCTTTTATCCAATATAAACAATAACCCTCGCTCAATTGTGAAAACACTGGTATATTGATAATGTTTGATGGGAAAACTTTCAAACCTTCAGAGATAACAACTAACTACATGTAACACTTCCCGTACCCCTTCCACAATTATAGATACTCCCTATGATACCCACATGAACACAACTCTCTTATGACCCAGATGTCACATATGTGCATATGAGTAACTGGCCCAATTAGAAATAAGTAATTTTGTTCACTGTTTTTTTGTTTTGTTTTTTTTTTTTTTCTGTATAACAGCTTAATAACTAGTTGGTATATACACTACCCTTAGCAGTATTTAAATAAATTGCTTCTGTGAGTATATATGCAGAAATCCCCACTAGCCCTGATTTACAATTCATAGGATATTCAATGAGGACAGTTGAATGACCAGCACCTTCTTCCTGAAAAATTTCCACAGTAGTTTAATCAGTTCTGTGGGCAGAAAGGTTTTGCCCAGAACATCTATTACTGATTCACTTTTCATTTCAGCAACTTAATGTTAATTATAGAATAGGCTGAGTAATAGTGATAGAAACGTTTCCAGGGCCTGTTCATGGCAACAGCATAAGAACCACCCTATTCTGTAAAGGAGGGCAGGATTTCATGGCCAGAGGCCTGGGCATTGTCAGACATGGGGTGAAATCATGAAAAATAAATTAAAAATCTGGGAGAATATGGCATTTTCAAAAGAAATAAAACTCCAGATGTTTCGAGTATGTACATACAAGTTGATTTCATTCTAGCCCCTCCTGCCACTTAATTAGTTAAATATCAGCTTTTCCTCTTCTTGCCCTCAGCCTTCCATGGTCTCCTTGCCCTGTCCCTCTAAGAAGGCCACAGTGGACAGTCAAGGGCATGGAGGATGAAAAAGTGAATATGCAGGGAATGAAATGGGCTGCACAGCTTGTCCTCCTCAAACACGGAACACCTTTAACTGAACTCACTCTTGAGTATTGAAAGTTCCCTGAGATGAACAAAAGTAGTCTCAGTCGATACTGAAGCCCTTTTTTAAAAAATGCAGGACATTTTCAGAACTGGGCAAAGTATTTGCAGAACATAAATCACAAGGGACGAAGCAGTGTGAACAGCTCAGAAGGCACTACCCAACCTATCTCCAGACTGCTCGTCAGCACACAGGACGGTGGATGGCCAAGGGGGTCTGCTGTGGCCTTAACGCTGTTCCAACGCCTTGGTTGAAAATGCATTAAAAAATAGCAAGGGTCCTTGCTGCTGCTTTGCTAAACCACACTTTGAACAAGTGCCGACCTGGATTTGAATTAAGAAATCTACTTGTGACTTGTAGATTTCCACTGAATTAGAATGAAAAGCTACAGGAACAACATCATTTGCAAGTCGTCCGAATTTAGGTTTTATAAATTGCCTCCTTTAGATTCGTTAAACATATCAGATTTTTCAACTTCAAATTAAAATCTGGTTCCTAATTCTCTTAAAAAATTTCAATAGATAAGAGGTTTAATCATAAAACTATGTTAAAAGTATAATCCTCTATTCATTCCAGCTATCAGTGTTTCATATGCATTAGATTTTTCTGTCTTAGAGACACATAAATTCTCAGAAAATATAATCTTCCGTGTCCCAGTATTTTAACATATTTCTCAAACAAACCACCTGTAATTGAAAATATTGACATCTATGCTACTGTGAATATCCTTTTCCGTAACATACGTATGTGTATATTATGTATATTCTCCATACCTTTTTATTCATTTCTCAGAGTGTTTCCCTAAGAAATAAAGCACACATATTCCCCAGGCTATTTCTTCTTTTCTCACATCGCCTTCCCCAAGAAAGAAGAAGTCGCATAAGCTGTTTCAGGCCCACACAGAAGTGAGAGCACAGCACTTCCGCTTTCCAAAGTCACACTCCACCATCTCAGAGCTACCCACCAGCATAGCATAAGTTAAGAGAAATCTGGCCTGTTTTTCAATTCTGTGATAAATTACATTAAAAAATCAATTTATTCATAATTTCACATGGTCTTTTACAAAGATATTTGCATGATATGGTGACAAAATTTCACTGCAGAAAAGGATTGGTCAATTAAATTCATTTTAAGTGCAAACTGTTGGTACAGTTTCATTGTTAAACCTCTTAAAGTGAACCATCTCTGTTATGAACATCTCATATAAATTATGTTGCTACTGCACTAAGAAATTTGACAATGATACAGACAGTTTGCTAATTGGATAACCAGGGGAATATCAAAGAACTGGAATTCACATGTCAGCTCCATCAATCGAACATTTATTCTAACAGGCAAAAGGCTTCCACAAAAGTATTATGAAATGGAAAAGGTATGAGCAGTCTTCCTTCAAATAAAAATAAAGTTTGAGGTGGGAAATTTTAAAATATTTAGACACAACTTCCACATTAATAGTATAATAATAATATATTCATGTTAATAATATATTATTTTCACAAAAGGAAAATGACTTGTTGTGTAGAAACATGTATATAATCTTTGGTACCAAAAGAGCATGTTTTCCTAGTTATTCTACCATCAAAGATGACATGGAACATCTTTCTTTTCTTTCAGCTCAATATTACTCAGTAGTACAGTTTAGCTGGTACCTTCTACGCCATTCGTAAATAATCTGGAGGTTCAGAGTTGTGCAAAATAAAACATTAAAAAAAAAGTCTTTGCATGGTTGCTTTTAAAAAATATATGAACTTTAGAAATGATTACTTGAAGTTTATTTTTCTCATTCCTGTTGATCTCAGAAGAGATTTCTAAGCACCCCAATACCCAAGCTGAGAGAGATTCCAGAAAACAAATGAAAACATAAATAAAAACACAGAATTCATGATCAGAATCTGAGTCCCGACTGAAGGCATTTGCTTGAGTTGCTTAATCTTGTAAATGTCACTGCGTAAACTGTTCCCATCTTGATTTCTGCTGCTAAGGATGATGTAACTTCCCAAGGGCTGCGCTGCGTTCCTGGGGTTCCTTCCTCTCCCCATGTGCTTGGCCACAGAGACGGACACACTTGCTCTGCTAGCAAAGGACGAGTGCATTGTTGGGTCTTGTAAACACTACTGATTATACATTCAGACTGTATTCTTAGTGGAAGTGGCACTTACTAGGACCCTTGAAGTCAAAATATTTACTGTTTAGAGCACTTTGCAGGCATTTCATCAGCTGGTAGTGGGTTTCTCATGAACACCCTTTCTCGATTTTCCAGTTAAACGGTGGATACTGAAACCCAGCCACGTGTGGATCCTCTCTTCCAATCTTCAGAAACGAAGTGCATATTCCATGTCTGTGTTTTAAAATGTGCTTTATTGCTTTATGCACTTCCCTGTTGTCAGTCTCAGAGCCCCCCTGTTATGCAGCAGGTTCAATGTCTTGAATTCTAACGGCATCCTGTGAGGACTTGCGTTGGAAAAGTACCTGTATTTTAAGTCATCGTAGTAATGGTATTTAACAGCTTTTCCACTCAAATCCTTCGGGAATGGCCAGAATCCATACAGGTGGATTTCGTCACAGAATCTCGTGGCGAGTGTGTACATAAGGAGGCCTGTGCTGGGTCTTTTGATGGGAACTTTGTTTGTCAGCCAGTAACTAGAAAAAAAAAAGAAAGAAAACAGAAGAGAGAATTTTCAAAAACACAGCACATGCTTTATGCCAAGTATAATATGTAGAAAATTTAAGAATGATCAGAAATAATATTTTAAATGTTTAGAAAATCTGATACTTTTATTTTTCTTTAGCTTTTATTTTCTTGCTTATTGTTGAGGTCATAAATGTAAGCAAAGGTTATTCTGGAATCGCACATTCCAAATGAATTACTAGCAAACAGTTACCTAATACACACAGAGTAGAATCTTTTTAGAAAGGTTAAATATGACTGGGATTGAGAATGATTAAATGATCCTCCTGGAAAAAAGAACTTGAAACTATGGCTGTAGATTTTCAAACTGTTTGATAGTTAAATTAAAAATTCAAACAAATAAAGCCTCTTCCTTCGTGATACCAACTGATTCATTCAATTTCAACTGTCCAGGTTGCATTTTACTAAAGCAAATAAAAAATACTCCCTTGGCTTAGCTGGTGTCTTCTACGCCATTCGTAAATCATCTGGAGGTTCAGAGTTGTGCAAAATAAAACATTAAAAAATAAGTCTTTGCATGGTTGCTTTTAAAAAATATATGAACTTTAGAAATGACGAGTGCATTGGTGCCTGTGGTTCAGTGGTTAGGGCGCCAGCCACATACACCAGAACCGGAGGGTTCAAATCCAGCCCGGGCCTGCCAAAAAGCAATGACAACTACAACCAAAAAATAGCCGGGCATTGTGATGGAGGTCTATAGTCCCAGCTACTTTGGAGGCTGAAGCAAGAGAATTGCTTAAGCCCGAGTTGGAGGTTACTGTGAGCTGTGACGCTACAGCACTCTACCGAGGGTGACAAAGGAAACTGTCTCAAAAAAAAATCCCTCAGCTTACATGAGAACAACAACAATAAAAACAAAGTATAGGTGGTGGTTGTAGAATAATTGATAAACAGTTTACCACTCACACAATTTGACATTGTGTTTACCAGGAAAATATATTTCAATACTGAAAAGTATATTATAGAATTTATTTGCAAAGGCAATAAAATGCTCCAAAGTGTTTAGATCCATCATTGTTGCCAAACCCCTTGGAATGAAAACCACGCAAACACACAAGTTATTCATTTCCTTAAAGACAAGGATCTTATGTGAAAGAAGGGTGTTAATCTCCCCTTACTTTCAAAGTTGTCCAAGTATAAATACAATAAACTTGATAAATTGTTTTTTCAAATTTTATTTTTATATTGTCTCCTATATGGAGAAATAAACACTTTGTCACCCAAATACAGGGAGAAGGTTACATTATATTCAGTTCACTGCTGAATTTAATACACTGGCATTGGGTTTTACATAACATTCTTTCTTTTTCTTTCTATTTTAAAGACATATTTTACATAACATTCTTTCTATTTTCTTTCTATTTTATTAAGTTTTTCAGAGGAGATAAACTATATCTAAGTATTGACTATGCACAAAAGGTAAAATGATATTTTAGTTCATTTGCTTAAGGAAATTCTGCATGTTCAAACCTTACTAGGAAAATGCAAATCAAGGAAACTGCGCCCGGCCGTGACCATTCTGTACTTCATCATAGCCTCTCTTCTCCCACCCAGGATCCACATTACACATTCTCTGTTTTTCTCATTTGGTGAAGTTCATGTGCTAAATATGACAAACCATATGAACTGCGTTAGAACTTCTAGTCATTGCAAATGTTTTGAGAAAGCCTATTCTCAGGAAAGAAGATTTATGTGGAATTTCTAGGAAAGAAATTTTCTAAAAATTTCTATATGAAATTTGTAGAAAAGAAAATGTCTAGAAATTTCTCGTAACTATTGTCCTCAAGAAGAAGCCTGACATGGTGTTTCTGAGCACAGGGTAAGCATGAAGACGGTGAAGACGCTGCGATGTGAGGGCTGATGCTCTCTGCGCTCTGAAAAAGCAAGCGTTTTCAACACGAAATAATTATAAGAAAGTATTGTGAGTGTGGTCGTGTATGGTTAAGAATATCAGGTGGTACAACTGGCTAGTTAAACATGCATTCTTTCATAAACTTTTAAAGTAAGCAAAGCAAATGCAAACTCAGTCAAAAAAAGATGATTTCTGTGAGAGAACGTCAATGATTGGAATAATTTGGCAACATGAAGACTATGCTGAGTTATTCTAAACTGAGACAAAAAAAAAAAAAAAAGGAGCAGGCTATAGAAAGCTGGATAATTTATATGGAAACCAAACTCTCATTATTAATAAACGCTTCCCATTTCCCAGTTCCTGAGAGATTTCCTGGCAGTTCCCTTAATTATGGTTAGTCATAGACAAATATCGAAGAAACTTTCATATGCAATGCAATTAGTAACTACAATGTGAGGGAGGCGAAGGCAAAATTAGAGGCTTAAATGCTTCCAAACAGTCCAGAGATGTGCTCACTCAGCTGTCTGTGGTCCAGGGCTTCTGGGGAGGTGTCACAGACCGAAAATCAGTGAAGACGCACGGAAGTGTTTGGGAATGAAGCCCTGATTGCAAATGGAAGTGCTGAAAATAATGGGTACAGTTGCTTTAGAGATTTGTGGTCTTGTTCCAAATAGCTTAATCTATGCATTTATTGAAAAATATTATATTAATTTAATTGTAGAACGCTAACAGAAAAAGCAATTCAGTTTATGTTTAGCTTGCAACATTTCAAATAATATCAAAGAAAATTAAACTACCCATTTTTCAGGACATTTTTGAAGAAACAGCAAAAATCAGGGAGGTGCCTGTGGCTCAAGGAGTAGAGCGCCGGCCCCCCCATATGCCAGGGGTGGCAGGTTCAAACCTCGCCCTGGCCAAAAACTAAAAAAAAAAAAAAAAAAAAAAAAAAAGAAAAGAAAAGAAACAGCAAAAAATAAATGGTACTTATCCTACTGATTCCTAGAAATGATCATAGGAAAATATATACCTTAATAAATGGCATTGATCTGCAACAGATATGTTTAAAAAAGAAAACCTTAAGGTAGGTTAGGAACTAAGGTCACAATTATACATATTCTGTAAAAATCAAAACATAAAAACTGATCAAATACACTCCAGGAGAATATACTTGGGCTTATTATCAGCTTAATGTGCTTGAAATTGGATGAGTCAATCTAAATTGTTGAGATTCAGTATTTGCCCAGGAGGAAGGTCCACACCTGAATAGGATAAGAATGAATGTTCTTTTTGAATTCAGTTAACATAATTTGTTAGGTTATATCTATCAACTTTACAAACCAAAGCCCAGAGTACAACTTTGAAATCCACACCTGAAACTACCTTAAACATTCTTGTACAAAAGTTATACAAGCTGATATTAAAAAGTATAAATTTGGGCTGAGGCTCATGCCTGTAATCCTAGCACTTGGTGGGAGGCCTAAGCAGGTGGATAGCCTGAGCTCACAGGTGGAAGGCAAGCCTGAGAAAAAGTGATACCCTACCCCTAAGAACAGAAGGGCATTGTGGTGGGCTCCTGTAGTCCCGGCTACTCTGGAGGCTGAGGCAAGAGGATCACTTGAGCCCAAGAGTTTGAGGTTGCTGTGAGCTGTGACGCCAGGGGACTCTACCCAGGACAACAAGGGAAACTGTCTCAAAAACAAACAAAAAAACTCTACATTTTTATGGAAAGCTTATCAAAATAGAATACTAACGTGTTTTTAATCCAAATTAAGAAGCATTAAAGTAAAAGTAGTGCATTTTTGCCGGGAGCCAATACTTAAGAGCAAGCTCACCTTGGAAACTTATCGATTAAGTGAAGTGCTTGGAAGGTTACTGCCCTAGGCGAAACGAACATCCTGACCATTGGATTACCACACCTGCTCCTGGAATTCCCCACCCCCTCATACCTCTGAGCACACCTCCCCCCTCCACTTGTGTTTATATAGTTGTCAAAAAATAAAGTTTTGGGGGGAGTTTGATCAGAATCCTGTCTTGCTCCCAGTTTTTTGTGTCTCTTGTCCCCCCCCCCAGCTCTTTCTCTTCATATCCTAAGTCCCTGCTGAATTAGTCCCGCGGGTCGGGGCACACTTTGGCCCAGGTCACTAATGGGAGCTTCTTTGCCATGTGAGAGGAGCCTCCTGTCACTGAGGCAGCTCATAGCCCTTGGCCCTTCCTGTCCATAGACCCCCTAATCCCACCCTAGGGTCAGACATACAGCACCTTATTGGTGTGTCCGTCTTTCTCCTGCTGACCTATATCCTGTACCAGATGTCACTCAGATAGGTAGTCTGTGTGTGTGCGTGTGTGTCCACGTGCATATGTAAGTGTATGTGCGTAAATGCATTAATGTGTGTATGTGTGAGTACGTGGGGAAGGGGTCAGTGCCAACCCCTCACTCCTCCCCTCCCCTCCCCTTTCCACTCCACTTTCTGGTCCTGAATGGCATGAATTGGCTCAGGGTGGAAATGCTGAGCCAGTTAAGGGTTAAGTTGCCAGGGGAGAGAAAGGAAGTGGGGTTTGTGGCAGAGGCCAAAGATTAGCTTGGCCTCCAACCAGACCCAGAGTTACCTAGACCCAAAGCCTGAGGTCCTGGTGTCCTGCCTCTGGAGGTCTATGGTGGAGCCAATGTGATCTAAACTAGAAAGTTTGTGATGGATTTGAAGGTTTGTGTTATACCTACTGAAATATTATATCTTGGGAGATTCATGCCCCTGAGCTTCACCCTTCTTATATTCCATAGGCCAGTCCTGGGCTGGGCCACTCTCACTCCTAATGACAGACAATAACTACAGGTTCCTAGGAAACTCATAGTTCAGCAACTATTTGTTTCCTCCTTATACATCTCAGACCTCCAGAGAAAAGTGGCCAACAGGGATATGACCACCTAGATGAGGAGCTGCCAGGAGGGTGAAAAGGCAAAGGGGTGGGATGAACATGGCAGAGGGGTCCCAGCTCAGACTCTGGAAGTACAGCAGCCACAGCAGCACCATCGTGGCCTCTGTGGGAAGGAGTAGCACACAGGCTGGCTCCACTACCGCCACGAGCCCAAGTAATGCTTTCCATCCCCCACATTGTCCTCCAGTGTGGACACACGGACATGAAGCCTGGCCTCATAGGTGAATCCAGGGTCCAATTCAATGGCTTCAAGGATGAGCCATATCACCCCAACAAGGTGGCCTTGTGCTGGGCCAACTGTGGGGTTGGGGACAGTTAGTACATGCTGAGTACACACATGCTGAGTGTATTTGTACACTCTAATACCACACATCTGTGTTCACATAAATATACCTATGAACACACAGGCACAATCTATAGGCATACAGTTTGCACGCACACTCATACACACATATGCAGAGACACACCACATTCACTACTGTCACATTCATGAACATAGGCACACCCATGTGCCCACTCACGCATATAAAAAGGCACAGGCACACTCATGGATGCTTACAAACACATCTGTGTGTAAATACACAAAGCATGCATATGCACATGTACAATCACATTTAGATGTATTCACAGAAACACAGGTATACTCACACTCACCATGCTCTCAAACACACATGCATACAAAAATATGTGCGGACAGGAAGGTCTCACTGTCTTTGGCCCACCCCAGTAAGGTAACCCCCTCAGGGCTGGAAAAGAAGGTCTCACTGTGAGTGCCTCAGCCGTCATCATTGAGATAGTACCCTCAGGTCTGAGGACAGGATGGTCTCATTCTCTACCCTTGCCTCAACCATTTCAATACAGGTAATACTCTCAGGGCTGGGAAAGAAAGGTCTCATTCACCATATTTAGCTGTCTCCAGCAAGGCTATGCCCTCAGAGCTGAGACAGGAAGGTCTCACAGTCACCAGGCAGTGCCCCTGGGCTGTGCTGAGGAGGCATTGTGATACCCTCTCATGCTGGCTGGCATTTACGTTGTGGGCAATACAGGCGGTTTGCCCCCTGATAGCTGTCAAAGGCACTACAACATCTTGTCCGTCACAGGGCTGCAGTGCCAAGTGGCCCCTCCTGGCCATCCTGCAGAACCAGTTAAATTCAGGGTTTAAAGATTCAGTGCCACAATTTTGGAAATTCAAACTGAAATGGACTCTTTCAGAAAAATGGTGAGTGAGGGAACAGTTAAGTGAAAAGCACAAGGAATGAAATAAGTGTAAACATAAACTTTACAAGAAACACATAAATTCACTCACAACCATTCTCAGACCTAATATGCAAAACTATGAAGATTCTAGAATAAAGCATAAAAGAAAATCTTAATGTCCTTGGGTCACTTTACCTCCATGTCCTGCTTCCCCAAAACCAACAGCCCCAGAAAAACATCAGGTAATAACAATGGGAGACATTCTCAAAAGTACCTGACCAATCCTCAATGTTGTCAAAGTCATCAAAAGAAGGAAGGTCTGAGAAGCTCTCACAGCCAAGAACCACAGGTGATGTGATGACTAAATGTCATGTGACATCCTGCATGAGACCTTTCCTTGTACAGGAAAAGGCAGAACTAAGGAAACACAAATAAAACATAGATTTTAGTTAATATCCATAGGGGAGAGAAGATGCCAGTATACAGTTATCCCTCAGTATGAAGCCCTCTATCCCTTGCCCAATTTTTGTAAGTTCCTCTTCCTGTTCTGTTTAGCTCCATTCCTACCCAGCCTGCTAGCTCCTTCCCTAGCCTGCCTGCCCACCTAGCACTAGTCTTGCTGCCTAGGATTTGTACCTCATTAAATAACTCATATTAAATAGCTCTGTAGACCTCTAGCCCTTGCCAAAGGTCACCGAGGTCACTGTACATGGGATCTTCTCTCCTCAATGGCCTCCGCAAGGTGTGTGGCATGAAATGAGCAGGAAGTGAGGTTCCATAGGATTTGGGGGTGGCGGGGGTGGCACAGAAGCTAGCGAGTCGTCCAGGTGGAGGGTTGGAGAGAGTGTGTTTTCCTTTGGGACAGAGTGGAGGCTAGGGTCCAGGGAGCTGGAGCGTAGGTTTGGACGTGGAGCTGACTCCGGAAACCTGTCCCCAGCGCCCGCCGCCTCAAGAGCGCCGCAGGAGAGGAGAGGGAATCCATGACACCTTCAGACCCTGGGCCCAGTTTCCAGTGTCTCTCCAGGGTCCCGGGGAGCAACTGGCTGGGACGCTGCCACCAGGCTGAGACAGCACCCTGAGCTGAGCCCGCAGAAGTGGAGTCAGCAGGAGGAGGAGGCCTTGCTCGCAGAAGCCCTGTAACCACCAGGTGCAGTTTGCAGGGCTGAGAATAGTCCCCAGGAGGTCTGGCGGGGTCTTCAGGACTGTAGCCCCTGCCCCTCTGGATGCAACTCTGTTGCCCCCCCCCCCCAGCCCCCCAGGCCTAGAATAAAGTCAGGAAAACAGGATCCGTCTCCACAGCAACCAGTTAGCAACTTCTGGCCCCACCTCATCCAGAAGCTGATGTAGCTTTTCTAATCCTGTGGTGCCGCCTCATGTCCAACCACAGAACGTTTTTATCATTCTTTTCCTAGAACTAGAGAGCCGCCTAGTGTTCGCACAACGTAAGTATATATTTCTTATATTTTTTCTGTCTTCATTACTTGTTTGCTCACCATAGTCCACACTCTGTCTCTCAAATATCCATATCTATTCCATATGCACAATATATTTATTCTAAGGTCTTCCAGAGCATCAAACCATTCTAGCAGCAACTCAAGGCTAAAATCCTATCTAAATCTCATCAGCTCAAAAGATCCAAATTTTATTAATCTAAATTATTTAACTTAGGTACAGTTGTGACTGTGGCTATGAACCATCTTGAGGAAAAATTCCCCTCCATCTGTGAACCTTTGAAACTAGAAAACAAGTTATCAGCACCCAAGGTACAATAGGGGGATAGGTCTAGGGAACTGGTCAAAGACATTCCTGTGAGTAGAGACATGAGAGGAAAACAAAGTTTCTCCTATTTCAAGTAATTTCAAAATACAACCAGGCAAACTCCATTAGATTTGAGGCTGGCAGACAGGCTGGGTGAGAGGTAGGAAGGCAGGGTAGGGGCCGAGCTAAGCAGAAAATTGGGAGGAGCCTAAGAAAATTGGTGAAGGCTAGTGAACCTCCTATGAATATTTAGTAAGATTAAAATCCCTTGCAGGAAGGCTATCCTAGGTATGGGGGCCCACAGGAGGAGGAGCCAGAGAGGCAGGGTAGGGGTGGAGCTAAGCAGAATAGGGGAGGAGCTTAAAATTGGGCAATGGCTAGAGGATTAGAAGACTCCATGTATACTGAAAAACAACTGTATACTTGCTATTCTACTCAAAATTCTAAATATTTGTTTGTAATTTATTTCAGACTTCCTAATCAAACAATCACATCTCCAAACAATGATAGTTTTGTATCTGTTTCCACCCCTACTTCTCTACAACTTTTTGTTTTCCCACATTGTCTGGAACTACCATTACATAAAACTAATAGGTGTTCTTGTAATTTTAATTTGAGGGAATATTTCTGCTGCTTTATCATTAAGTGTGACATTGGTGTTTTTGGAACATATTACCTATCTAGGTAATGGAATCAAATTTTGTCCTTTTTAAAACAATTATCACCGATGCTTGGGTCCTGCAAAAGACATTAAGCTTAAGTACGAATTAATTTAAAATAATTTAAGATTGTCAATGCATTGTGAGGAACTGTCAAACATGACAGTTTGCACAATCAAATACAAGATAAGTGCATAATAAAGATACTATTGATGGAAAAATATCAAAACTGCATAGAATTAATAATTTCTTTAAAAAATCTGGAAATAGGAGAAACTAAAAGACAATAATAGAAACCTATTGTATCAAAGTTGAAACCTTGAGAAAATGGGTGATTCCTGATAAAAATACACATTGGGCTGGGCTTGGTGGCTCACGCATGTAATCCTAATACTCTGGGAGGCCAAGGTGGGTGGATTGCTTGAGCTCAGGAGTTTGAGATCAGCCTGAGCAAGAGCGAGACCACATCTCTACTAAAAATAGAAAAACTAGGCTCAGTACCAGCCACACACACCAAGGCTGGCGCGTTCGAACACAGGCAGGGCCAACTACAACAAAAAAATAGCTGAGCATTGTGGTGGGCACCTGTAGTTCCAGCTACTTGGAGGCTGAGGCAAGAGAATTGCTTAATCCCAGGAGTTTGAGGTTGCTGTGAGCTGTGATGCCATGGCACTCTACCCAGGGCGACATAGTGAGACTCTGTCTAAAAAAAAAAAAAAAAAAAAAAAAAGCAGCTAGATGTCATTCTCAGATACTTGGAAGGCTGAGGCAAAAGGATCACCTGAGCCCAAGAAATTGAGGTTGCTGTGAGTTGTGATGATGTCATGGCACTCTTCCCAAGGTGACAGAGTGAGACACTGTCTCAACAGCAACAACAAAAAGGTACACATTAACAAAATGGACCCTGAAATAAGGAAAATACAAATAGGTCAATTATCATAAAAAAGCCTAGAATAGTGCTTAGAATAATGCCTAGAGATCTCCCACTAGAAAGGACCCTGGGATCACCCAGGTTCACAGCTGAGTGTTACCTTTCACAATTTCTGGTATTACTTAAAACAGTCAAGAGGAATAAAATAGAGAGGAAAAAAGCAATGACTCTCTTCAGTTGATTTTGTGGTATGATAGCAAAGCTTGATGTAGTTAATATATTTCATCTATATGTGTGATGTCAATGTTTTTAAACAAAATATCTTATGTACCATTTCAAATATATAGTCAAATAACTTACTATCACAGAGAAAACAAATGTTAATGAGTTTACTTCCACTAAAGCCACAAAATGAATTAGTAATAAAATCTGATTTTGGTATAAATAATACATTTAAATGTAACTAATGTTGCAAATTTTAACATGACAACTTTTCAACTTTTCAATGTCATTTCAACTACCTTAATACTAAGAAAAATGAAACACTAAAACAGTAATAAAGCAAGCATATATTGGTGCACATTGGCCCTTTCCCCTTAGGCTCCAAGGGGTGTCTATAGGTCCTACACACATCCTCAACTTTCCCTGGGACCATTCCAATGTTGTATTACAGTGTGTGTCCTTTGTCTGTACTGGGATTTATCCCTAGAAACAAACCCGAATCTATAAAAAGTAGTTTGGCATGGTATAAAGATGAGCAGTCAATACCTAAATAAATGGATAATTTTGTAAAATAAGTCTTGCTAAAATATTACAGGAGAAAGTTAAGTACACAGGAAAGCTCCCTCCTCAGCATTCAGGGCCACAGATAGGCCCAGTGTTTTCTCATCTTTTCCTCATGTGTACTGAAGCTGCTGCATTATCTCCCCAGGCTAGTCTTAAGAATGAAGTTCTGTTCTGCACTGTGGCTCTTCCTCTAGATGTTACCAAGTGTGTCTTGAGGATAATGAAGCTCTGGCCCTTACTATGGATGCATCCCAAATGTCTTTTAGAATGCAGAGGCTTCATGTAGGCCATAGGAGATGAGTTTTCATGCTTCTTGCCCTCTGCCAGGATGCACTAAAGAATGCTTGGCACTCCCTGCTTGGCAGTGGTCATGCCTGTAGTCCTGGCGAATTCTTAAAATTCAGTGCTCTGACTATCCCACACTATAATGTTGGAAAATCAAATTGAAATAATCCCACCATTGCATGCACTAATTGGAATCGATGGAGATAATAAGAACCAAAGTTGATGGCAATAGTCAAAAGTCTATTGATTTCCTCCATATCAGAAATAATGTGTAGGAATTGTTGAAATTTTCCATGTTAAAAATACCATTCCAAACAGCACACCAAAAAATGAAGTCTTTAAATATTAATGTTAAGGTGGTCAAGAGCAAATTTGACTCCATTTTGCTGTTTACTCCTTCTCTGTTACATTTTATTACTCTCAAAACTGGTTCCTCTTGCTTGCCCTCCCATTGTGTAACTGTAAATGCCTTTAACTAAAATTACCAATATATTTTTTTTTAAGAGACAGAATCTCACTTTATCACCCTCAATAGAAGGCCATGGTGTCACAGCTCACAGCAACTTCCAACTCCTGAACTTAGGCAATTCTCCTGTCTCAGCCTCCTGAGTAGCTGGGACTATAGGTGCCCACCACAATACCAGGCTATTTTTTTGTTGCAGTTTGGCCAGGGCTGGGTTTGAACCTGCCACCCTCGGTATATGGGGCTGGCGCCTTACCCACTAAGCCACAGGCACCTTCTGCCTTTAACTAAAATTGTTACTGATACAAGTTATTGACCACAGCTTGTGATTACTTATAGCCCTTGTGATTATAGCTTTTTATGATCATGCCCTTTATGGCCCTTACCTGTAAGTTCCCCTCCCTGCGTTCCCCCCTTAGGACATTGTGGTATGTACCTATTTTGTAAGAAAAAAATCACTAAATGCTCTCATGATCATAGCATTGTGTAAAATGACTAACTGCCCTACCCTCGTGATTCCCCTTACCCCTTTAACTGCTATTTTTGCTTCTATAATAATGCTTGCTTGCCCCCCCCCCCCGGAAAAGTTTTGCCCTATAAAAACCAGAGCCACAGACAATTCAGGGCTGCTTTCAGAAATCCCACTTGGGGGAGGGAGTATGTCACTAGCCAGCTCTTCAATAAAGAACTCCCCACCAAATTCAGCTTATTTGACTGTGTGGTCTCTGGGGAAACTCCTGGGCATAACATTAATCTACCAAAATATATGCAAATATGCATTCAGAAAACCCTGAAACACAGGTGAGTGAAATTAAATGAAATATAAATGCAGACATATTCTTTATTCATTTATTACTGGTAAAATTACAATTCTAACTTGATCTACAGATTCAGTAAAATCTCAGTCAAATGGCCACCAAAGATAAAGACAAACTATTTCTAAACCTGGAACACATGATACAAGACTGAAGAAGGACAAAGTTAAAGAACTTACAAATCTCATCTGAACACTTACCACAAAGCTAAAGTAATGAAGAGACTGTGATATTAGCAAATGAATAAGTGGATAAATAAATGGAACAGAATAGAGCCCTAAAATAGATCCATGTAAATACAGTCAGTTCATTTTGTCAAAGGGACAAAGGCAAATCAATGGAGAAAGTAAAGTCTGTTGCACAAGTGGCAACAGAACACATGAAAACTATTTGTGAAAAAAATGAACATAGACACTAAATTTATGCCTTACCCCAAAATTCACTCAAAACAATCCATAGACTTAAATTTTGTAAAATTGTAGAAGTCACAGAAAGAAAAAACAGAAGAAAACCTTTGTGGATTTGGTGATAACTTTTTAGATACAATACAAAAAGGCAGCCTATAAAAAAATTGATAATGTAGACTATTGGAATATCTACTCTGTGAGAGACCCTGGTGAGAAAACAGAAACACAAGCCACAGATGGAGAGAAAATATCTGAAAACATATCTGAAAAAGGACTGGTATGCCAAATATGCAAAGAAACTGAGACTAAACAACTTAAGTTAAAAAAGATAAAGAAGCTGGTTGTGGTAGCACACATTCATAGTTCCAGTGACTCTGAAGGCTGAGCTGGGAGGATTGCTTGAGCCCAAGAGTTTGAGGCTCCAGCGTGCTAAGTTCATGCCACTGCACTCCAGCCTGGGTGACAGAGTGAGAGCATATCTCCTAAAAAAAAGGGAAGGGGAAGGCACCTGTTGGGGCTGGGCTTCCTCCAACACTGACTCCCTTCCAGCCCTAAGTGGGGCAGGAGGAAGGCCAGGGGCTTGGTCCCCACCTCTTCAGAAAGGAAGAGGTTTTCCGTGGGGTACCCCAGCCTGTCCCACCCTGTGCTTTGAGGGAGGTCAGCCGGGCTAGGTTGGAGGTGCCTTTCTAGGTGTGCACCTGCTCTGGGAGGCCCACAGGGCTGGATGGAAGGGATGGATGTCACAAAGTACCTGGGCTACAGCCAATTCCTGTGAGGCCCTGCATGATGACCTGGCCTTGGGGCTTGAGTTCCTTCACCCCTGTGTGACCCCAATGTGGGAGGTCAAGAGGGGCCTGCAGGGGACACCCTGTTGGGGACCAAACCCCTCACCAGAATTGTGGGGTACCTACAAGAGGAATTGACCAAATGGGGAAAATGAAGACACAAGACACAGAGAGAAAGTGTATAGGTGGGCCCAAGGGACCTCCATTAACCATAGTGAGACACAATGGAGGCCCCAAGTGCTTTGACCACTCAACTTTTATTGAGTTCTCTCAATGCCAATTTTAGGTGGGAGGTCTATGAGCTAAGAAATAACTGAGCAAAGATCAGCCTGTAGGCTATTTGTGCCATGCATTAGCAATTGTATGAATACAAATACTTTTTTCCATTCTCTCCTCTTCCTTAATTGATAGTTAACTATATTTAGCCCATGCATTCTTGAGAAACAAGGAACATAACCTTAAGGCAAACAGAATGTGCCCATATCTGCTTGGTTGGCCTCCCTCTTCAGGAGTCCAAAGGGGATGGTAGACCACTTGTTCCTCAGTGGAACAAACCGGCTGATGCCAATGCCCACATTGAAATCTGGGAGAGAAGTCCTTCCTTTTATCTCTGCCCAAGAGGTCCTTCCTTTGTGTGGGTTTTGGTTGCGCACACTGTTCCCAGTGACTTGCAACACCCACCTCTCTCCCAGGGTTTCTGCATTCCAGCCCCCTTCAGGGCTGGAGCTTTATCCCTTTATGAGGAGTTCTGCAGCCCCCAGGCTTGATGGATTACCTGTCAGGCCTTGCCAAGTTGCAGGTGCACACAATCATTTGCATTTCAATGAGCCTGGGCCATTTAACCTTTAAGCAGGCAAGTTGCAATGGCTATTTCCTTACTCAAACCTGTTATCTGCAAGAAATGCACAAACTTGTTATTAATAAGCAAAGCTATATTTTTTAACCTAGCAATGTATTTCTTATATTTATTTATTTATTTGTCTTTTTTAAATTAAATCATAACTTTGTACATTGATGCATTTATGGGGTTCAGTGTACTGCTTTGATACACAATGTGAAATGCTTACATTGAACTAAGTAACATATCCATCACAATTATACTCATTTCTTAATAGTTTTGAAATGTACCATTGCATCATGCACATTAGGTGAGGTCCCCCCAAATACCTTCTCTCCTCTCAAATCCCCTATCCCCTCCCCTCTCTCTCCTCTTCCCTTCTACTTTCTGAACTAGTTATGTTTTGCCAATCATATGAATGTGTAGGTGATTATATATTGATTTCATAGTAATATTGAGTTCATTGGATACTTTTTTTCCCACTCTTGAGATACTTTACTAAGAAGAATGTGTTCCAGCTCCATCTAGGAAAACATAAAAGATGTAAAGTCTCCATCCTTTTATGACTGCATAGTATTCCATGGTGTACATATACCACAATGTGTTAGTCCATTCATGGGTCGATGGGCACTTGGGCTGTTTCCATGTCTTGGCTATTATGAATTGGGCTACAATAAACATTCTGGTGCAAATGTCTTTGTTGTAAAATAATTTTTGATCATCTGGGTATATACCTAGTAGATGAATTGCAGGATTGAACAGTAGGTCTGCTTTTAGGTTCTTGAGTGTTCTCCAAACTTCTTTCCAAAAAGGTTATATTAGCTTGCATTCCCACCAGCAGTATAGAAGTGTTCCCTTCTCTCCGCATCCACGCCAACATCTGTAGTTTTAGGATTTTGTGATGTGGGCTAATCTTACTGGGGTTAAACAATATCTCAAAGTGGTTTTGATTCGCATTTCTCTGATGATTAAGGATGATGAGCATTTTTTCATGTGTTTGTAGGCCATGTGCCTGTCTTCATCAGAGAAGTTTCTGTTCAAGTCTATTTCCCACATAGAAATGTGGTTATTTGTTCTTTTTTACTGATTAGTTTGAGTTTTCTGTAGATTCTAGTTATCAGACCTTTCTCGGAAGCATGACCTGCAAAAATCTTCTCTGATTTTGAAGGTTGTCTGTTTGCTTTACTTACTGTGCTCTTGGCTGTGCAAAAGCTTTTTAGTTTGATCAGATCACAGTAATGTATTTTTGGTGTTGCTTCAATTGCCTGGGGGTCCTCCTCATAAAATATTCTCCCAGGCTAATTTCTTCTAGTGTTTTCCCTGCACTCTCTTTTAGTATTCTTATAGTTTCTTGTCTTAAGTTTAAATCTTTTATCCAGTGAGAATAAATTTTTGTTAATGGAGAAAGGTGGGGGTCCAGTTTCAGTCTTGCACAGGTCACCAGCCAGTTCACCCAGCACCATTTGTTAAATAGGGAATCTTTCCCCCACTGAATATTTTTGATAGGCTTGTTGAAGATCAAATGATAAGTAGCTGAGTTCATCTCCTGGTTCTCTATTCTGTTCCATAAATCTACCTCCCTGTTTTTGTGCCAGTACCATGCTGTTTTGATCACCATAGATTTATAGGATAGTCTTAAGTCTGGTAAAGTGATACCTCCTGATTTGTTCTTATTTCTGAGTACTGTATTTGCTATTTGAAGTTTTTTTCTGATTCCATATAAAATGAAGTACTATTTTTTTCAAGTTCTTTAAAGTACAACAATGATGCTTTAATAGGGATTGCATTAAATCTGTAGATTGCTTTGGGTAGTATGGACATTTTAACAATGTTGATTCTTCCCAGCCATGAGCATAATATGTATATTTCCATTTCCTAACATCTTCAGCTATTTATTTTCTCAGAGTTGTATAGCTCCCTTTATAGAGATCTTTCATGTCCTTTGTTAAGTAAATTCCCAGATATTTCATCTTCTTTGGCACTACTGTAAAAGGAATAGAGTCCTTGACTATATTTTCTTTTTTTTTTTTTATTGTTGGGGATTCATTGAGGGTACAATAAGCCAGGTTACACTAATTGCAATTATTAGGTAAAGTCCCTCTTGCAATCATGTCTTGCCCCCAGAAAGTGTGACACACACCAAGGCCCCACCCCCCTCCCTCTGTCCCTCTTTCTGCTTTTCCTCCCCCCCCATAACCTTAATTGTCATTAATTGTCCTCATATCTAAATTGAGTACATAGGATTCATGCTTCTCCATTTTTGTGATGCTTTACTAAGAATAATGTCTTCTACTTCCACCCAGGTTAATACCAAGGATGTAAAGTCTCCATTTTTTTTAATAGCTGAATAGTATTCCATGGTATACATATACCACAGCTTGTTAATCCATTCCTGGGTTGGTGGGCATTTAGGCTGTTCCCACATTCTGGCTATTGTAAATTGAGCTGCAATAAACAGTCTAGTACAAGTGTTCTTATG